>RQWE01000140.1:0-56747 GCA_004028395.1 Leptographium galeiforme
TTTTATAAATTCCTAGTTATACGTAAGCTTCTTACGTTTGCTATTACTAAGCTGTTTTTTATACTAGTTTAAAGCGCCTTTATAAAACTGTTACTATAGGCTAAAGCATATAATCTTATAACGGTTTGCTTAGTTACCTAAATCGTTATTAACTGCTTTAATAAAGTCCTTAACGTCTTAGTAGATTACGTGCTTACCTTAGTTAAAGATAGGTTACCCTTTATAGTTACTTATAGTAGCGTTAGGGTAAAAAAACCTAATGTTTATAATTTTCTACCTATCTTTAAGATTTATATAATTGCTTATTCTAAACATTTGTAACGTAGTTACTAAGGTCTTAAGCGTAAGCGGATTCCTTCCGTCTAGGGCTAGCGTGTTATTTAGCCTTTTATTTTAGTAAGGTTACTCGTTATTTCTAGAGTATAGGTTTGCTTAAGGGTATTTAAGGTTTTAGTTAAACGGAGGAGCCCGTAAATCCTAGCTTAGCTAAAAGTAGCTAGGAGGTTGTTTAAGTAGTGTAAGACTAAGGGGCTAGCCTCGTTAATTATACTTAGGATTTTAGTTTAGTAAAAAAAGAGTTTAGGTCTGCTAGTACCTAAGGTTTTAGTAAGGTTAAAGAAATCTACCGTTCCTTCCTTATCCCTAGTCGTTTCGCTAATCTTAATATCCCTTAGTAGTTCTCCCTTAATTAGCTCTTTAGTAAAGTCCTTATTACTAGTACTAATTATTCTCCCTTAAGTTTAAGAACCTATTATTTAGTTGTAAAGGTCCTTCGCCTTAGCTTTAGTCTTACTAATTTTAAAATCTCCCTAGTAGTAGAGCACTTAACGCTTAGTCCTAAGGTAAGTAAGAACGCTATTATTCTTACGGTTTAGGATTTATAGTCTGTCTAGCGTTAAATTAAAAAAGGGGGTTAGGTTATAAGAAACCTCCGTTGTCTTAAATAATTAATAGGCTAGGTTTACCTAGTCTAGGGTTCTTATTATTAGGTCTTAGTCCGCGTAGTAGTCTCTTGTTTCCTATAGGTTTAAGTATATACTTAAAGGCGTTATATCCTTATTAGTAATAGGTTAAGTTTATTAGTCTTTTTCTTAAATCTTTAAAAAGTTTACCCGCTTAGTTATTTATTTCTAGTCTTCCTTAGAGTTTGCTAAGACCTCTTTACTAAGCCGTAGGTTTTTTAGTTTTAGGTGTAAAATCTTTATCTATCTTTATTTAGCTTAAAAGCCTGTATTTACTAGCTTTATCCTTTCCTTTTTAGTTAGATAAGAAGTTTATAGTAATAGGGAGAAGCGGATATTAAATAGTTAGATTTTATTAGGAGGTTTTAAGGTTTTTAATTTCTTTAAGCACGTTTATAACGATTATTAGTTTTATAAGTGCTTAAGGAGCAGGCTTATATTGTTTAACGGTTTTTAGTAATTTCTTAACTAGTGCCTGTTAACCGTTCGGCGGCGTAATCTTTGTTAGGGCAGGAGCTTGTGTCTTTTGTAGCGGAGTAACGTAGGCGTTTAGTTTTAATTCTCCTAGCAGTTTAGTTTGCTAAGGAATAAGGAAGGATGTTTTCTTACCTAGGTTATAGAAATTAGGCAAGACTTTAGTATAGTACAGGTCTTTTAATTTCTTTATTAGTAATTCTTATAGGTTAGTAAAGTTGCGTATGTCCCGCTTACTAAAGGTTAAGTAATTTAATAAGTTACTAGTAATAAAGGCTAGTTATTAAATCTAAGGGGGTAAGGCGTAATTAGGAGGGCCTTGTTATAGTAACCTATTAAAAGGGGAGGTTATAACTTGTCTAGTGTTGTTTACGTCTACGCTAGTACGTAAGCGGTAAGGGCGGAGCAAGGTCTTTAGATTGTTATAAGAAGAGTTACTACTACTTATTACGCGCTACTAAGGAGCGTAAGGGAAGTCTGCTCTAATAGTGCTTTGTGTAGGCTACCCTTAGTAAACAGTTACCCTATTTAAAAGGTTTGCGTAATTAACGCAAGGTTTGTAATATTTATAAATAGCCTTAAAAACGTAAGCAGTACATAAATCCCTAAAGGGCGTAAAAGCCTCTAACTAGGCAGTAAGTACAGTAAGCAAAAGTAAAACAGTAAGTATTTAAAAGGTAAATATAAGTTAGTTATTCCTTCTAACTATAGTCTAACGCCTTACACAGTAATATACGTAATCTAAGATCACGTGTTTCCCGTGTCTTCGGCTAGTCACCAGGTTTCTAGGTTACGTAGACACTTACGTGTTCCTAAAACCTAAGAAGTTAGGATTCTAGAAATGTAGGTTAACACGTAATTCTAGGAAGAGCGGGGCACCTAGATTCCTAGCACGTGGTTGTTCTAAAATGTCCGTGCACCAAGGTCTACGTGATCTTAGCCGTAAGGGTGCGTAGTAAGCAGGCCGTCGCAAACATAAACCAGTACCTAGCGGAGGAGGCAGCGAAGCGGGCTGCCTAGGATTAGGAGTAAAGATTAAGGGAGGTAATAATAATGCGCAATCCTAACTAAAGAGGACGCTAGGTTTGCTTTCCTTTGTTTGTTTGTTTGTTTCTTTTAGTTTGTAATAAGACAGACGGGCAGTTGCCTATCCTTTCCTTTCCTTTGTTTATAACTCCTTCTCTTTACTAATATAATAAGTGCTAAAAAATGTTTTAAGGAAGGAGTAAGTTATAACTAGTAACTACCCCTTAGTTATTAGTAATTAGCAATCTTAAACAGAAATTACTAATGCAATCCCGTTTAAAATTATAAAAGTAATCCTGTTTAGGATTGTAAAAGTAATCCCGTTTAGGATCGCTTAATTATAAATACCTACCTAACCAATTAGAATAGTAGAACATTTTCTGCTACTTGCTACCGCCCTTTTTAATTATATAAGTTAAAAACAGCACCTCCTTTCTTAAGAAAAGGAGGGGAAGTAAAGCTAGCTAAGGAGGTAATAAGAGAATAATATAGAGAAGACAATAAAGACGACGTCCTTAGACATACAGTATTTAGAAGGAAAAGCAAGTCCATTTAGGATTACGTTTACAATCCCGAACGGACTACCTATTATACCCTAAAACTACTAATAAAATAACCTTCTGCTAGCAGCTTTACCTATTTACGCTTTACTATAACGTTAATGTGCGGCCCTAGCATAGTAGTAAGTAGTTAGTAGGTGGTTTGTTGTTGTTAGTTTGGTTGTTTTTATAAGTAAGGTCTTACTTAACCTTGCTCTTAGTACGTAGCAATTTGTTTAATTACTAGTTTACTTAATAATCCTACTTATTTTACTATAATAGCTAATTAAAAAAAAGATTTATTTAATTACTAGTTTACTTAATAATCCTACTTATTTTACTATAACAGCTAATTAAAAAAAGATTTGTTTAATTACTAGTTTACTTAATAATCCTACTTATTTTGCTATAATAGCTAATTAAAAAAAAGATTTGTTTAATTACTGCCCTAGCCTTAAGCTAATTAAATCTACGTTTTACTCTCTCCCTTCTTACTTATTATATTTTTATACGTTTACTACTTTAAAATTAATTATAACAAAACCACCTCTTAGAATATAATTAAAATAATATTGTTAGAATCGTTAAATTATTCTGCATTTAATAAGCTAATAATATTTTAGACGATTTTTTTTTATTAGCAAAAAGTAAGGCAAACCTAAACAAGTTTTTGTAAGAGATTGTTGTGGGCCGCCCTAGTCCACGTGACGTCGCCCCTGCAGGTGTGCTATAGTTAGACTAGCTTTATACACATTCATCAGAGATTGATCGCCCTTGCTAGACGCCACAGTCGACTACTAAAAGTGATCGCCGTGCCTTAAATTGCGTTAAAGGCGAGCGGCATCCCATTGTGTCCTATTAAGCCTTTGTAAAGGCTGGCAGGTTTAAACACCGAGATCGATCGATTTATGTGGCGAATGCTCTGATTAAAGCGCCTTAGCAAATCCCGGGACCCATTAAATAGGTTACCGTTGTAAGAGCGGCCGGCGACTAACCCGATTGTACCGTAGTACCGAGGCTATGGGACCCCGGGCGGATAAGATCTACGAATGAGGTTGTTGCCGAAGGTTAGGTAAGTGTACTCGTATGTGTACTAATGCTCTTAGACCTTACGACGGCTGCTACGGGAGGATGTTTAGATGCACATTATCCCTTTTGTAATACGTACTCAGGTAATTGTTCGCAGATGAAAGAAATATTAAGAGGACCAGTCTTACAATCTCTTCGTTTCTACGCAAAGACGTTCCTGTCCAACGCATGTCGGGTTAGGGAACATAACCTTGTTGCTGCTAGAAGACTTACTCCGTACTCCGTAAAGATTTGTCCGGCGGGCCCGGTCTAATCCGCCAGAACTCCCCTGCTCCACAGACGAGAGTTAACGACAACAGCTCCGTGGTAGTAGCATAAAAATAGAGAATAATTACCGCTTTTGGCGTTCTGGCCGCAAACTTATTGTGCTAACAGGGGGCTTTCATTGTTAGATCAGACCATATAAAGAGAAAAATTGCTAGAAACCACGCGCTGTTGAGTGTAGAAACAACACGCACTACATACATGCTCGTACTCGTACTCGTAGTTATTTTACACAACCTACTAGGGGTTCCGAGAGGTGAAAGACGGGGCTGAATTTTCCGACGGGTTCCACACAGCGCCGCAGATGTATAAATATGCAGTGCCGCCTCACCATATATGATGCAGAGCTGCCCGACATTGCCGCAGACAGTCATCCCTCTTGCCAATCGCAAAGCCCTACCTACATACCATGTTATCCCCGGTCTCTGCTAGCCGCCTCCTGGCGCTCGCAGCCTGTTCGCTTTCGCTCGTCTCGGCGGCGGCCTGCCCGTTTAGCACCTCCCACACCAAGCGCGACGCAGCCTTACCTTCGGATCACGAGCCCATCTTTGAGAAGCGATACAGCGCCGACGCGGTTGACTTTGGCGTGTGTCCGCGAAAGAGTAATATTGCGGGCGGCGGCACGCGCAGCAAGGATTGGTGGCCGTGCGCCCTAAGCCTGGCGGTGCTGCGCCAGAACGCGGACCAGTCCAACCCGCTTGGCGGAGATTTCAACTACGCCACCGAGTTTTCCAAGCTGAATGGTAAGCTGACCGTGTTTCACAATCCTTCTGCCGAGCCGAGCCAAGCATCGCACCGCATACCCTTATCTCGTGCATAATGGCTGACTGCATATGCGACCTCCCCCCCCTTGCAGTGGATGAGCTCCGAAAAGACCTTACAGAGCTACAGACCAACTCTCAGGCCTGGTGGCCTGCCGACTACGGAAATTATGGAGGCTTTTTCATCCGCATGGCCTGGCACAGCGCCGGAACCTACCGCCAGGTCGATGGCCGTGGTGGCGGCGGTATGGGCCAGCAGCGGTTCGCCCCGCTAAACAGTTGGCCCGACAATGCCAGCCTAGACAAGGCTCGCCGGCTTCTCTGTACGTGTAGCGCAACCGCATTTCGCTCATCTTGTTAAACCTAGCCGCTAGTTAACTTCCTAACGTCCTAGGGCCTATTAAGCAAAAGTATGGCACGATGATCTCGTGGGCCGACCTAATCGAGTTCGCCGGCCACGTTGCCATCGAGAACATGGGCCTTCCTCTGTACGGCTTCGGCTTCGGTCGTGTCGACACCTGGCAGGCGGATGAAGGAATCTACTGGGGCTCGGAACACGAGATGTACTCTGGCTCGGGAAGCAACAAGGAGCGTTACAACGGAAGTACAGACATCGTCGACCGCGCTGACAAGCTCGAAAGCCCGCTTGGCTCTACCAACATGGGTCTGATCTATGTAGACCCACAGGGACCCAGCGGCAAGCCTGACCCAGCCGCCTCGGCCCTGGACATTCGCGAGACGTTTGGGCGCATGGGCATGAACGATGAGGAGACCGTCTCTCTTATCGGAGGCGGCCACACATTTGGCAAAACTCATGGCGCTGTCTCCGGAGACTACATTGGATCCGAGCCGAATGCTGCCGGCATCGAGCTGCAGGGCCTTGGCTGGAAGAACAGCTACGAGTCCGGCGCAGGCGAGTACGCCTACACGTCTGGTATCGAGGTTATCTGGAGCAGAACTCCTACAATGTGGTCGAACGGTAAGCCGACCGGATGTTCAGCAATCAAATCGCGATTACTGACAGGCGAATATCGGCTAGACTTCTTTAGCTCTCTCTTCCATAACAACTGGTCTCTTGCTTGGAGCCCTGCCGGTGCGAACCAGTGGGAGGCCGCAAACGCAAACGCTTCTCACCCTGATCCTTTCGTCTCCGGCAAGTACCGCAAGCCAACGATGCTAACCACCGATCTGGCTCTTCTTAATGACGTGGCCTACCTCAACATCTCCCGAACATTTCTAAACGACCCTGGATACTTCGCCGAGACCTTTTCTCGCACTTGGTGTATGCCTGTGTCCCCATTAATGATGTTAGTCTTACAACAGCTAATAACACCACTTTTGTTCCTTTTCGCAGACAAGCTTCTTCATCGCGACATGGGCCCAATTTCGCGCTACCTCGGGCCCTATGTCCCAACGGCGGACCCGCTAATCTGGCAGGATCCCCTGCCGACGGTGTCGTACGAGACCATCGATAACAGCGACGTCGAGCTTTTGAAGACTGCGATCCTTGCTGCTTGCGACTCTAGCATTGCCGGCCTGAACGCCTCGAGCCTTATCACCACTGCGTGGGGTGCGGCGTCGAGCTTCCGCATTACCGATAAGCGTGGCGGTGCCAATGGGGCCCGCATTGCTCTCGAGCCCCAGAGTTCGTTTAAGGCAAACAACCCTGAGCGCCTGCAGATTGTTCTAGGAGCTGTAAGTGGACTTTTGTGGTGGTTTCCAAACGACAAGCGGGCTGTATTTACTAATAACCAATTTCTTATTTTTAGCTCCGAGAAATCCAGAGCAGCTTCAACTCCAACAGCACGGCGAAGAATGTGTCCCTCGCCGATCTTATCGTTCTCGGTGGCAGTGCTGCAGTCGAGAAGGCCGCCCAAGACGCCGGATTTAATATCACGGTTCCGTTTATCCCTGGCCGCGTGGATACTACCCAAGAGCTCACCGACGTCAAGAGCTTTGCTTACCGTAAGCCTTTCTTTGTCACCTTTCCCCTTTATACTTTCTTGCCTTACCACTCAGAACAACAGAAACTAACTTCGGTGCCAGTCGAACCCGTGGCTGACGGATTCCGCAACTATGGCCAAGGCACTGCCCGTGCTCTGACCGAGGAGCTGCTAGTTGACAAGGCCAACTTTCTCAGCCTCAGCATCCCAGAGATGACAGTTCTCATCGGCGGCATGCGTGCACTAAACGCCAACTATGACGGCTCTAGCTACGGCATCCTTACTAACCGGCCGGGTCACCTGTCAAACGACTTCTTCGTGAATCTGCTAAATATGTCCACTACCTGGTCCGTTGTCGACAGTACCAACGAGGAGATCTTTACGGGCAGAGACTACTATACTGGGGAAGAAAAGTACCTGGCCACGCGTGCCGACCTGATCTTTGGCTCCCATCCTGAGCTGCGAGCCGTCTCGGAAGTCTATGGCGCTGGCAACGCACAGGACAAGTTTGTGGCTGATTTTATTCAAGCGTGGACCAAAGTTATGGATCTAGATCGCTACGACATCAAGGAGCGCAAGCAGAACAGCGTCCAGTAGCCTATATATCGTAGGGATCTATCTCATATTTAGCAAAATCGTGGCGAGAATGTGATCTTTGTGGTAAAATAAACTAAAAAGAGAGCACGCCAAAGCAAGAGCATTAGGAAGAGGGTCATTGAGTATTATAGCAGATAAAGACTCGAGCTACTAAGGCGTGCGCTTAGATAGAAGACCGTTCACTTCTTGCTATACTGCCTAACAATCGTCGCCGTCATGTTTTCAGGATTTACCCTTGCGTCGGTGTTCCCGAATACCTTCATAAGGATCTCGGCCTGACCAGAACTCTCTCCAGCTAAATTCTTTTTGTTTTTTTTGGAACTGGTAAATTCCATGCTCTCCCTCCGAACTCGGGGTCATCATGTTTGTGAACGTAGCCTTGACAAGATCTGCCTGGACTGCACTCTCTGGAGCGTCCCATCCGAGGCGAGCGAGCTCCTTGTTGATCGCCGCAGACCGCGGTGCGCATTTATCTAGTTGGTCAAGATATGCCTCCAGGCGATCCGCTAATGAGTCGGGCTCGTTCACTATGGCATGGAGAGCACCAATTCTGAGCAACTCCTCTGGACGGATTTCTCGACCGGAAATCATGCCCTCGCGGGCCACCGAAGGGCCCCATTCTCGAACCAAGAACTTGGAGATAACAGCTGGGCTCACCCCAATTTTTATCTCGCTCAGAGTCCAGCGAGCTCGCGGAGAAACTAGGCGCACATCGCACACAAATGTAAGACCCACTCCACCACCAAAGCAGGGACCATCCACCACGGAGATGGTAGTCTGTGGAACGTGATCGATGGCGTCATAGAGTGCAAAAACCTTGTCATAGTAGCTAGTCTCAGCCGTCATGTCGGAGGTGTTCGTCCTGCCACTCAGGTCCATGCCGGTACAAAAGTACTTGCCCTCTGACTCAAGGACAATGTGGTAGATGGTTGGATCCTTTGCAACATCTAGGTAAAAGCCTGTTAGGCCTTCTAGCATCGACCCGGTCAGTGCGTTGCCGTTCTTTGGACGTGTCAATGTGATTTTGACAGACGTCCCCGCGCGCGATAGGCGGTACTCTCCAGTGTCCTGGATGACCTTCCAAACTCTTTTGGGCCTGGCGGACTCAGGGTCAGCAGTGTCAATTTTCGTATCCGTTGACCGGCCTTTCCAGGCCTTTCTGGCCATAAAAGCCGCCCCTGCCCTGCTGCCGTATGGGATGCCGATTTCCTTGGAAACCCACTCCCCAACCTCGATAAGTTTCTCGAGTTCCACGCCAGTTTTGATGCCAGCTTTTTCAAGCGTGTAAATGACATCCTCGGTGGCCACATTGCCCTTAGCGCCTGGCGCATACGGGCAACCACCGAGTCCGGCAATACTGCTGTCAAAGGTGCGGATCCCCATGTCGTACGATTTGACAATGTTACCAATCCCCTGTCCGTAGGTATCATGAAAATGGCCGGCCAGCTTTGAGGCAGGGACTACCGGAAGAAGAACGTCTAGTAGTTTTTGAACATCCATGGGCGTACCGACTCCCATAGTGTCGCCTAGGCCAACCTCATAGCAGCCCATGTTAAGAAGTCTCTGTACGATTGGCACAACGGCCTCCGGAGGTGTAGGCCCAGTGAAAGGATCAGAAAAAACACAAGAGATGACGCTGGTTCGCTGTTAGTATTACTACCTTGGGTCGCCTCGAAGCTGTAAAGCAGCAAGCAGTAATTCGAATACCACTCACCCGCGAACTTTAATTCCAAGTGATAGGGCTTTCTTGGTGACAGTTTCTGCCTGACGTAATGCTTCGTCAACGCTGCAATTTTGGTTGGCATTGCTGAAAGCTTCCGTCACAGAGGCAAATACCACAATCTCTTTTGCCTTTGCTTCGATTGCGTTGGTGAGGCCCTTGACATTTGGGGCTAAAACGGGAAAATTCAGCGGCTCATCCTTGAACTGTGGCTGTCCAGCAAAGCTGAGAGCACGCCGCAGCACTTGTGAGCTGTCGGCAAGCTGTGGCACCCATTTTGGCGAGACAAAAGACGTGGCCTCGATGTTTTTTAGGCCAGCAGCAGCCAAACGCTGTATTAATTCGATTTTAGTAGCTGTTGGAATGCTCTTGTGAATATTCTGCAACCCGTCTCTTGGCCCAACTTCGATTATTCGAACATCGCGGCCGTTCTGTAGCGACGAGAAATAGCAGCGGGACTTCGAGGAACGATGCTGGCCGGTATGGTGTATAGATCTGGCTACAATTTGACTTGCTGATGCCAGAAGCGGCGAACGAATTAGATAATGCCCGTCCATGACGTCTGCTACTTCGGCGTAACGAAAGAAGAGAGGCGGTGTAGACACTCAGGACATTTTTAAGTCGAGATTCTAGCCAGAAGGTTGTTAAAACAAGTCAGTGTAAATTTCGTTCTCGCATTTTGCGGTGTTGCCGAGGGTTTAACAAAGACTAAAAATCAATGCCTCGGCGAAGTGCGTTGTGGGGCAGCTTTGGGATGCAAGCCGCGGCCCGGGGCGATAAGACGGCGTGTAGCGTCGAAACTACGTAAGCCGTAAAGATGTTCCCTATTCATTTTATTAGCCACGTTCTCCCTAGATTTGAAAAGTAAAAACTAAAGTACCAGATGCCTACTTGAGTCAGTGTATTCCAAGTCGTATAGATACCCCCAGCTGATCTATTTTATGGGTGAATCTGGCGAAAATGCGCGATTCTAAAATTCCATAGTCATTCGTAAGGTCAAGGCCACACGTTAAGTATCGCGGACAAAAGTCTCTATTATGGTTAGAGCCTATGCTACTGCTTATCTTGACTAAGCCCTATGCTAATATTCCAGTTCCTGAAGCTTTTGATTATAACTGTAAACGTATTTCGCACTTCGCATTTTGCAGCTTGTATATATTAGTTTGCTCTGGCTCTATTGCGTCAACTAATAACAGCTTCAGAGGCAAACCTTGCAGTCCGCTACATGCAAATCCTATTATAAACACAGTCGAGTTTAGATAGTTCCTTCCTTCCGCAGGGCCGCAATTTCGGCCGCGTCGAACCCACACTCGGCCAACACTTCTTCTGTGTGTTGTCCGAGCCGAGGAGGCTCGCTCCTGATGGTCGCTTTAGTACCGCTGAACTTGACCGCAGGGCCAATTAAGCGAATAGTTCCCGACTCTGCAGCATCGAAATGTACTTCTTCAACCATATCACGTGCTTTGGCTTGAGGATGTGTGAACGTTTTCTCCATGTTGTTGATAGGTGCAAAGGGGAGGCCGGTTCCCTCAAAGATCTCGATCCATTCGGCAGTGGTTTTTCTCGAGAAAACTTTATTGAAGAGCGGCGTCAGAATCTCGCGGTTTTCTACCCGCTTAGGATTCGTCAGAAATCGTTCGTCGGTCACCAGCTCTTGGACGCCCAACAGCTTGCAGAAGGAGGCGTATTGCGCGTCGTTGGTGGCCCCACAGACGAGATACATGTCTTTGGTCTTGAAGGCATCATATGGCGCAATACTTGGGTGCTGGCATCCCCAGCGCTGAGCCTCGATTCCAAGGTTTAGCCATGAAAGGCCAACATTGGTGAGCAAGCTGATTTGTGTCTCAAAAAGCGATCCGTCAATCCGTTGACCATAGCCTGTCCGGGATCGAGAATGTAGCGCGGCCAGGATTGCACCATGCATGTACAGCCCAGTTGACATATCCACCATCCCAATACCAGTGCGGACGGGTGGCCCGTTGCGCTCACCGGTCACATGGAGGAGACCAGCTTCGGCAGCGGCAATCGGGTCATATCCGCCCCGGTCAGAAAACGGACCACTATTTCCATACCCTGTTCGTATTTTATCAGCTTATCTTGCAACGAGGAGGCGGGTGATATAAATAAAAAGCCGTTTATATCTGGTAAATGTCATACCAGAAATGCTTGCGTAGATCAACGACTTATTTTCTCGTTTCAAGCTTTCATACCCTATCCCTAGACGATCCATTGTTCCAGGCTTAAAATTCTCCACCCTGTATATATATAGGATCACGCAGTGCCAGGTGGTCAGCCAGCTGTTCTAAGGCAGTTCTGTAAGCTTCGGGGAAGAGAAGAAATGGCTTACACAACATCTGCCTTCTTAGCCAATTTGAACAATATTTCTTTTCCCTTGGGAGACTTAAGATCTAAAGTGACAGATCTCTTGTTGCGATTCACCGATGAGAAGTAGTTGGACATTGGTCCAGCTTCCCTTTTCCACGCAGAGTGTTCACCTGGCATCTTCCAGTGTCGCGTATCATCCTGGGTATGCAAAGAGATTAGCTTGCCTACTTTTTGTAGATGTTAGTGATATATCGTGGCATCCTACCCCTTTTCCAACAGTCTCAATTTTGATGACGTCGGCGCCATAGTCTGCCAGAATCTGAGTACAAAACGGGGCCCATAGTATGTTAGTGTTAACGCCGGGACGGATTCATCAATATGACTTACTGCTAGGACTCGTGAAAGATCTATCACTCGGAGGCCTTTCAATGACCCTGAATTCTCCGACACCTCTGCAATAGGTGATACAGAATAGCGACGAAGTGATCGTCCACCCAATATCACACTCTGTTTTTTGGTCACTAAATGGCTGAACGAGCATTCGAATCGGCGCAATATATGACACATCTTCGCTATAAGCTGTCTTGTGTCGGCCTTTTGTAGTGTGGAGTATCGGGTAGGCCAGGTGTAGTTTGCAATTCCTAGGACTGTGAGACGGCAATCTAGAGTACTTGGGCGTCCTGGAGGTAATTTCGTCAAACTAAGTGCAAGAGAAAATGGGCGTGAATGCAAATTGTAAGACGTTGAATTGCAATTTTTAAGTGTGCCTAGTTATGTAACGCTTCTAAGCCGCCGCTACTCCGCTACCTCGGCAAGTTTCTGTGCAACTCGGTATCTCTGTCAACGTGTTGGAAACTTCTCCTCACGCGGAGCATAACCGAGCGAGGCCAATGCCCCCTCATTTCTGAGCGACATACAGCTATAGTCATGTCCTACGTCATGCCAAGTCCGTTCGTTTTTTAAGTTTAGTGCTCGATTAATATTAATAGCTCTTTGGAAGACCAAGCACCCGTTGTCCTATGTAGTTTTTGATCATCTCGGCACTCACAGGGGCGATTCGAGATAGTGTTGCCTCTCTCAGGTAGCGCTCCACATGGTATTCCTTCGCATATCCCATGCCACCGTGTGTCATAATTGCCCTCTCAGCAGACTTGAAAGCAGCTTCCGAGGCTAGGAATTTACCCGCATTCGCATACTCACCATCCGCGTATCCCTGATCGTACAAGCGTGCGGCCAAGTAAATGACTAGTCTCGCGCTCTCGAGATTCATCCAGCACTCTGCCAGAGGATGCTGAATTCCCTGGTATGTCCCAATCGGCTTGCCAAACACGATTCTCTCGCCTGCGTAGGCGCTCGCCCTTCTTAACGCTGCATAGCCGATTCCCAAGGCTTCTGCACCGACAAGTATCCGTTCGGCATTCATTCCATGCAGAATCATCTTGAAGCCGTCACCCTCTTTTCCGATGAGATCTTCCTCGGGGATTTGCCACCCATCGAAAAATAATACATTTGTGTCGACGGCCGAGCGTCCCATCTTCGGAATCTCGGTAATCTGTACAGCGGCTCGGTCGAGGTTTGTGTAAAACAAAGACAGACCTTGGCTCGGCTTGTCGACTTTGTCGAGGGGCGTTGTTCGAACGAGGAGTAATATCTTCTCGGCGACCTGAGCCGTGGAGATGAATATCTTGGATCCCTTTAGAATGTAGTGATTGCCCTCTCGTCGTGCTGTGGATTGAAGCTTCAGTGTGTCCAATCCGGTATTTGGCTCCGTGACGCCAAAGCAAGCCCGTTCTTTGCCTTGGATGAGTGGCATGAGCCACCGCTCCTTCTGATCCTCACGGCCGAACTTTGCGACGGGCTCTAGGCCAAAAATGTTCATGTGGACCGAAGACGCTCCATTCATACAGGCCCCCGACTCGGAGATGGTCTGCAGCATAACGGCCGCCTCCGAGATACCTAGCTCGGATCCGCCGTATTTTTCTGGAAGGCAGATTCCAAGCCAGCCGTTGGCAGCCAAGTCATTGTATAGCTCCCACGGGAATTTGTGTTCCGTATCCTTCTCTAGCCAGTAGTCGTCGGGATATTTGGAGCAGATTTTTGCGATAGCCTCACGGACCGCGCGTTGTGACTCTGTCCATTCTGGCTGATTGGCAGATAAAAAGTCTGTAGCGCGACTGTAAATCTGTCTCGTCCTGCTGGGTTGGGGGCGTATATAATGTGTCAAGGCTGGGCGTTCGAGCGGCTTCGCAATGCCTCGGGCGAGACGGGAAAAAAGGGAGAGCGACGAGTTGAAGAACGTATTCCGCATATTTGCCACACCTTTTTTGTGCCTGAGATTCAATTCCGTGGACGTAAAGAAGACACCTAGGGGGGGGGGATTGCGTCGTATTATTAATAGTCGTTTAAAGTGACCCCACTAAAGGAGGGGACCGTAGGGCGTTACGTCTCTATGATTCTTCTAAACGTATTAGCTTTGCTACACTTTTGCGTGTTTTTAACGAGTATACCGAGGCCCGTATCTCGACCGAGGTAACCTGCCAGGTGGTGGAACAAGACATCCTAACCCGAGAGTCCATATGGTACTCTTAACCGGCCGAGGTTTCATTTAGCGTCTTAATAAAGCCTCTATGGGAGAGAAGATAAGTAACTGGTGGTATGCTCCTTAAATTTGCTTCGCTTGTCTTGCGAAAGTATAGCACGCTTACCTTACGATGGGAGCAGCTGAGTCGAATGGATCCTCCTATCTCGGGGCTGCCCTTAGTGCCAGCATTCCGTTCTGTGTGGCCTGCTGTTCTAGCATGATCGCCACCGTATGTATTCAGCCGATCGATACCGTCAAAGTGCGTATGCAATTGACGGACCAAGGCTACGGGAAGAGATCGGTGTTACCCTCTACAGTTGTCAAAGACCTAGTCGCACGTGGTGGCCTCATCAACCTATACCAGGGTCTCTCAGCGGGGCTCCTTCGGCAGCTGGTCTACGGAACATTGAGGTTGGGCTTATTTTCAACTTTTGAGCAGCGTCTGGAAATGCGGGCCCACAATCAAGGTACGACGTTTGGCTTCGGGGGTAGAGCCGCCGCTGGCCTTGGGGCTGGTGCCATTGCCGCTTTTTTTGGCAACCCGACGGAGGTAGCCCTCATTCGCATGCAAGCGGATGGTATGAGGTCTTTAGAGCAGAGGAGAAACTACTCTTCCGCTTTTAACGCTATCTGGAGGATCACAAAGGAAGAGGGAGTACTCAGTCTCTGGAAGGGTGCTGCGCCTACTATCTTTCGGGCCATGTCTACAAACTTTGGACAATTGGCCTTCTTCTCCGAGTCAAAACATCAGATTAAAAAGCACACCAACATGTCACGGCCGGCGGGGATAGCTTGTGCAGCCGCCATCGCAGGCTTTGCAGGTGCCTTCATCAGTCTGCCATTTGACTTTGTCAAGACACGACTACAAAATCAGACAATATCCAGTGAAAGTACAAATGGACTGCCTAGATATTCGGGTACATTTGACTGCTTTGCAAAAGTCATCCGGCGAGAAGGCGTCCTGCGGTTCTATTGTGATTTCTGGCCATACTTTCTTCGAATTGCTCCTCATTCGTCAGTTTCCTCCCCTTGCACAGGTAGTATATTTTCATATTTACGGCAACGGATGGAATTGACATTGTCTGAAACAGAGTAATCGCTTTATTTCTTGCCGACCAAGCGAACGAGCTTATTTCGAAGAGGGAGTGGCTATTAAAGTGAATAACCGGTTTTTCCCGTTCTGCCTCCCATTACGTGGTCAATTACGATTCGGCTGGCCGTGAGGTCAGTACTACGGCCACGGAAAACTGTTGATGTGTCGTGCGTATCGCAAAACAGCAAGTTACGGACAGAAGCCATACGTCAAAAAACTCGCGTCGTTACCATTTTCTCGTACGGTAGTCGTTAATTACTGTACATCTTCCATATTCTCCAGCTTTCTTCACATGAATTTAGTGGCCGTATAAAAACTTCATTCGGGCGGTCAAGTCCTTGGCCAGCGTTACTACCCTCGCTTTATTCCTAGCTTGGACTGCCAGCCTCGAGAAGTTTAACTTTGGGAGCGGTGGGACGAAAGTACTTGCGAAGACGCAAGGAGAGCACTTTTGTGAGAGGTGCAGTTTTCCTAAAGTAAGTAGCTGGGTTGCCCAACGCTGCACGCAGATCGGACTCACCTCGTTAAGTCATACTTGATATGCGCGTTGGCCCCTTAAACCAGAACTTGGAAATTCGCTTATTACGGATAACGAACCTCGGGCATAGGAGCCTCTCGCTGCCTTTAAATGACGCTAGCTCTTTGTCTGGCTTCAATCGACCACGCAATTACGAGAAAAGCGCAAGTGCGGTCAAGTGCTTTCGTCTGCATAACACTTGAAAGTTTTTTTGTTGCTGACGCTGGAGTTTACATCGCGTTATCGTCGTCGCTTTCAGGGGCGGGGCAGATCCTAGTACCCGAGGCGTCTTCTCTGAAAGCTGGTTGGGCGACGTTGGAATTACCGAGGGTAATTCGGGTGTCCCCACTTGCAAGTTTCTAATGAAATATGTTGGGACGAAGTGCCGGATTACCTGCCTCAAGAGGTAGTACAATAACCTAAAATCGATAAAAAAATTTACAGCAATGAGAGAAGTTAATGCATCATAGGAGTTTACACGTTATTTACTCTATTGAAACCTCCGTAGTATTTGGTGTCGCCAGACAGAAAATTTTGCACCCTCCCCCACGAGGCGAGTAGCTGGACGTCGCGTGGGGAACTGTCTTAATAGACTTGATAGAGCCGATATTAGTGTGCGGGGTTGGGTTATTATGCGGGGGGGAATAGACACTTGCGAATACCTCCTGCGAAAAGAGACGGGGAGGTAAACGAGAAAGGACATCCCACTTTTCATCAACAACTGTTCAGGCCTTCTGACCTTTTGAGCCATACTGATCCTAATTCAGCCCCTCCTGCAATAGGAACTGCGAGTACTTCATGCTGGCGCCTTCCACAATGACACATCACCCGTTGACCTCCATCACGGCATCGGGGACGAGCAGCGACAGCTCTGGTATCGTTGAACAATCTATCCGATCGCAAGCTGAAAAGCGCCCGGCTTCGGACTGTATAAGCGATCGCGTGATGAAACGCCGCTCATCCAAGGCTTGCCTGTCTTGTCGCAACCGCAAGGTACGATGCGATGTCATTATGGGCGGACAACCGTGCACGAATTGCCGCCTGGACAGTGTGGAATGCATCGTCAAGGAGCCCAATCGTGGTCGGAAGCCGGCTGGGCCCGCGAGCGTTGTCCGGTCTGTAGCACCTGTGCCAACCCCTACTGCGTCGGCATCAACATTATTGGACCCGGCCGTCTCATCCACACCAGAAACAGCATTGCACGGTGAAGGAAGAGTTTTTAGGATGGCGGTTGAGCCCGATACTTCGGGAACAGGTGTCACTACTGCCATTTTACCGGAAAGATCGGCTCCTTGTCCGCCGTCTCCACCACGACTTTCTCCAGTACCGGTGCAGCGGCAGCGCACAGTATCACATCGGAGTGAACCTGACGACTATCTTGTATCCCTCTCCTTTGAGGGTATGTCTCTCGTGTCCTAGGTGTAATGCCTCGACTAGCATACCCATGGCTAACCCAGCACCACGGCTGCAGACCAGCCACTGCCGCCTAGCAGTACCTCAGATCATGCCTCAAGCGAGAGCCGTCTCCTTTCATGGGACCACGACAACCAACATGGCCAGAACATGGCGAATAATTCGGATGGAAATGTGGGAGCGACGGCATCGCCTGAAATGGCCAACCCCATCCCAGCCTCCCGCTCTATCCATGACACTCCGCCAGTAAATCTCGGCCATCACAGACTCCCGTCGTACATTCGTCCACTCGCCCGCCACATTAGCTCTCGGGACATGGAATATCTTGCAGACAAAGGCGCACTCACTATTCCGGATAACGAGTTTCGCGACGAGTTGTTGCGCATATACGCCAACATTGTATATCCGTTCATGCCTGCCATCGACATCAAGGACTTTCTGGAGTCCATCGTTCAGGGTGACAGCAGCAGTCCCGTCAGCCTTCTCCTCTTCCAGGCCGTCATGTTTGCTAGCGTCACTTTCGTTGACGCCCGGTTTTTGCGGGAGCATGGCTTCCACAGCCGCAAAGAGGCGCGCAAGGCCTTCTTCAATCGTGTACGGCTCCTCTACGGCCTTGACTGTGAATCTGATCGCATTACCCTGCTCCAGGCCGTCCTGCTGATGACGTACTGGTACGAATGTCCGGATGACGACAAGGATACCTGGTACTGGATGGGCGTCGCACTGACCCTGGCCCAGGTGGCTGGTCTTCACCGGAACCCCGAGAGTTTGAAGATCTCGGCAGATGAAAAGCACCTACGGCGGCGGCTCTGGTGGTCGTGTGTCCTACGTGACCGACTGCTAGCCCTCGGTATTCGCCGCCCTGCGCGCATTCTCGACGACGAGTTTGATGTGCCTATACTTACACTAGACGATTTTGACCTCCGCGCTCCACCAGAGCCCCTGTGCCACCTTCTTGGAGAGTCCGTACTTACGCGGCCAGATGCCGAGGGTCGCCGGGCTCTTGCTGTTATGGCGGTGGAGCTTAGTAAACTCTGCGTTTGTCTCGGTCATGTACTACGATCGCAGTATACCGTCATGGGCAGCCATCCAGCGGGCTCCGATTACCTCTTAAAGGCCTTGGTCGTCCCAAAGAGGTCAGAACAGCAGGCTCTTGATTTGATGGAATGCGACAAGGAACTTCTGGAGTGGTCCACAACCCAGGATCTCCGGTCCAAATACAATTTGCCTTCGAACACCCTCGACATGTCAGACATCCACGACAAATCCAGACGGGTTATTCGTCTGCACCAAGCATTGCTACACATGATATACCTCACAGCCCAGAGTGTCTTGCACAGGCCGCAGGCTGTGAATCCAAATCCTGACGCAGATACATCTGGGGTCAGTCGAAAAGTCTCACGAGAAAGGATCACGGACGCAGCCATTGCGATATCTAAGCTAGCATTTGATTTGCAGGCGAGTAATCAGCTGCGCTACCTGTCTACTAGCAGTGTTCCTGCCTTTATCTCGGCCAGCCTGGTACATCTGTTAGACATCCGCTCTCCCAGCGAGGAGGTGCGCAACATCAGTATCGGCCGCTTCTACCAGTGTGTACAAGCACTCCAGGAACTGCAGGATATGTACTCCTCGGCGGACTACGGACTCCGTTTCTTGATTACTGTCCTACGAAATACTGATATCCGCGTGCCCTTATTCCGGAGCCACCTCTTGTCGTCAGTTATAGACAACGTTAAGGCCGACAATGTCACTCCGAATCTACCTTCAGCGTCGTCCGAGCAGGAACTACGGTTTTACTCTGAATCAAACTCTTTCGGTCGGATAGAAACGCCATATCCAAGTCCATCCAGTTCTGGGAGCCACATACTCGACGAGACGACAGAGAGGAGCGCAATGGCGATGCAATTCGGTATGATGAATCAGCAGGTGTCTCAATCTCTGCTCGGTCCTTCCGGTCTGTGGCACCCGGCCGGCAGCCACATAAATGGCAATGGTGTGCAGCCGAGCGATCTGCTCAACATGTCCCCCTACCTGAGCATGTGGACGGAAATGGACGGTCTAGTGTCTGGAACAATGAATTTTGAGACCAATCCTAGTGGGCTCCTGGAAAACGCGACATCTTTCCTGTGACTGCTATTTTTTAGAATGAAAGCGGTTAGCTACTCTCCGGTCAATACAGTGGTTTTCGTTCTTGGTTTAAAGGGAGACAGCAGTATTCTCTATGCTCTCTGTTTGAGATGTGTGGCTGTTACATCAGAGATCCTGGTCTTTGTGCCTTAAGTCTTGAATGCCTTTTTTTGGACGTCCACGTTGATGACAACCTTACGTAGGAGAGACAGATATAGTTGTTAAAGTCGGGGCTCTTCGAGACGGCGGCCCGTAGAAAACCATACGTGGAACTTTGCTACTCGATACATCTTGGTCATGGGGTATCGGCTAGCATGTACACTAGCTTCTCAGCTTTAACTTTTCCCAACTCGAGATTCTCTAAGCCTTCTTTGATACCCTCGAGACCGCCCCTTCCTACCCGGTGTGTATGTGGTTTGATGCTATTCTGTGCCTGTTTAGCACGTATTCGAATAGTAAAAGCACGATACTGCAAAGCATATATCTTACCTCCGCCACCAACGCTTCCGTAATGGCGGAAAAAGTCTTGCCAAACTCGAAGTCCTCCTCGTTTGCAGGTATTTCGGCAGAACCAAACTTGAATGGTTTTCCAAAGACGGTATACATGACCGTAGTTATCGTCTTTACATCGGCACGGGGACTCGTGACCGGTAATAGTGTACCATATACCGGTGACTTGCCTTCCTGCGTCGACAAGGCGTCGGCACATATCTGAGCAGACTGTGGCACGCTAACAGTATCCCAAGCATAAACGAGTTCGTTATTGGTATACTCCAGTATACGTGTGCCAGCATCTGCATCGCGGTAATCCACGGCAAGCTCTGCCCCAAGACTCTTCACGTAAGCAAAGTTGTCCTTTGAGCACGTGGTAATCACAGTATATCCCGCACTATGGGGGTTAGCAGAAGCAGATATGGACATCAGGCGTCGCGCGCTAGGGTTATCCCGGCCTTCTCGTCACTTACTGTCTGGCATATTGAATAGCCAAAGCTCCCGTAGCTGTTCCGCCGCCGTAGATCAGGACCGGAGTATTCCTCTTTACTTTCGCCGTTGTTGGGAAGTCCAACCTCAGAGCTTTTTGGAAGAGACCCTGGCCAACCGTTATGGATCCCAGCCCCAGAGTCGCCGCCTCCGCGAAATCCATGGCCTCTGGTATGCGCATCTGGACGTCACCTACCACAGAGGCATACTCGGCAAACACGCCGTCATCCGGGTTGGCGAGGTTGGAACCGTGGGCGCAGCCAAAGATCCTGTCGCCCGGGCTCCATCTCTTAGTTACCGCACTGCCGACAAACTCGACCACGCCTGCATAGTCGCAACCAACGATGCAGCCATCTTTAGCGCGTCCATATCGCAGATGCCTCCAGTCTGTAGGGTTGAGAGCTACCGCAACTGTCTTCACCAGCACGTGGTTGTCATGCACCTGGGGCATCTTGCGGTCGCGATCGACACGACATTGTTTACCGTCAACAACCACTGCCTTCATGGAACGAAACCGTCGTTGGAAAATTGCCCGGCTTGGCAATTGAACTGGCACCGACGCTGATGTGGCACCACCAATAAACCGAGGAATGCTGAAAGCCGTAATGCCGAAAGACACCATGACGTGAGCTAAAGGGCACGCGATTTTGTGGGAGGAGAGCCGTTGATATTTATTCTTTATATGGCTAAGAAACAGCTGGCAATATATAATGCACCAAGGCTTCGGTCCGTGTATGTTTAAGTGCATGGCGCAAGCTATACTCCGTACACCGGGTTGGCAAAGTTACGAGAGCTAAATAGCTAGTGGCCGCGGAAAACTGTCGGCCCTCGGCAATCAACTAAGCTACTTTTTCAACTGATATCGCCACCACTAATACGTTTTTAGGCACAGGGTTTTTGAATTTAATATAGCTGGGAGTTTTGCCGAACATGGGCTCATATCGCCTCCATCTCAGGCATTTGTAGCGGTCCTTAGCATGTCATACGCTCACAAGCGCACACTCATAACCGAGCGTGAACATTATTGCTCCAGCATCCATTTTTGCGAGCGTGGACTCCTCAGCCTTAGACGGGCGGTCAACACCCCATAGCCATAGGCGACCTCCAGAAATGGCGTGGGTGGTCTGAAGCCCAGATCAGCCGGGGTCTACGTGAATGGCTGTCGAAAGAGCTCTCTACATTTTGTATGTACGCATAGATCCTGCAGTCAAATAGCCCACTGTGGGAGTGGGGAATGGGGTCGCTGGGACCGTGGCGAGCCGGGTAGCTGCCGACATCGCGTGTTGAGAACTAGTTAACAGATAGCTGGCATACCACTTCCCAATCCATTGGATAGCTTACTCTAAGCAGCAGCTGAAGCTCGGCTCATAGCACCAGATGCATTCCAGCGGGGGAGGGAAGTATTTATCCGCTCTTCTTACGAACTAGCCTCTCCTCCATACGGAGTAGAACTTCCTCGGCTAATCACAAGTTTGATCTTAGCCTCAACGCTAGACCTGTCGCGTGCAGGGCTGACCCGAGTACAAAACAATGGTGACTGTCGGAACCCATAATCTCGTCGAACTGTAATGCAGGTCTTTCGGGCAATCGTCGTTTTGTACAGCCGACAAGACTGGAGCGCTATACATTGTTTTCAGTATCGTCATGCTGTTGCCCTGTCTCTGGGAGCCATTGATGCCCAGGTGCGCAACTAGCTTCTACACCTTAGCACAGCCGCAGCCATGTCCTATTGGTACTGCTGGCGGTGGCTCCCCCCACCGCCCCCTACTGTTGAAGGATGGATGGTTGGCAACTGATGGATTTTCTGGTGGTTGCCTCCTCTAAGTCCTATTTCTCCCCCTAAAGGCCAAAATGTCCAATAAGGGTCCCGTAGGAGGTCCCGTGACCTCCCTGCATCAGTAAATCACATACTTGAATCGATCCGCCTTAACGCCATCGTACGGGCGCAGGGCATTGATCCAAACGTCTTCCTTCCCGCCATATCGCAATTCCAGCCGTTTGTGGGATTCTGGTACTTTGGCTCGTCCTTCTTCTTTATCTTGCTGCAAGGTCACGTCATCTTGATTAGATGCAACAAAGACGTCTCCACATCCATCTGTAACTGTGGCGTCGTAGATGCAATTTAACTTATTGGGCTCGTAAGTGGAGGATGTTGATATTGTATCGGATCTCCAGTTCTCCGATGTCCTAATAAAACTACAGAAAATGGCGCGAGGCTGCGTCGGCAATCTTTCTATTTCAATCCTGGCCGAGGTCTTTCAGTGCGTTTGCATACGTAACGAGAAGAGCGATGATGATGATGATGATATTTAACGCCGCGGGGAGGGCCAAAGGCCCTCCAGACCTCCCTAGGGGTATGGGGCGTGCTCTGCTAACGAGAAGAGCGATAACGTCCCGGAGAGAGAGATTTGTGGCGTAATTCTTGTGTTCCTATTAGAGCTGGCATATCTAGCCGTGTCGTCTGTAGCGATGGTGGTAAACTTGTCATATTCCATAATATATGCAGGGAAATTAGGCGTAAGTCTGCCGTGTATATTAGTACAGAAATCAGAATCTAATAACAGGAACTTACCACTAAAATATATGACGACTACGTAAAGTGGCATGCTTGCATATGCTGTATTCTGGTAGTCTGATTTATTTTATTGCCTGTTTACTTAGAAAAACTGTTCCCGCGACACAAAATGGGCAGCTATGGTTGCCTCCACAGCTAACGGACCGAGATATCCTTGCTAGCAACTCCATTCGGCTTGCTTTTGCGCTCCCTGTTCGATTGCAACTGAATGACCGTATGGGCTGCTTGGGTACCAGCTTGAACAGCTCCATCGATCCAGCCCCGCCAGCCATCCGACCAGTCAGCGCTCGCAAAATAAACGTTGCCGTGAGGACGCTGTAGTGCATCAAGGTACTTGGTGATAAAATTGGGCGGTAGATAGCACCATGTACCCTTCGCAAACTCGTCCTTGTTCCAGTCGTGCGAGACCTGGAAAAAGAATCTGTTAGTATTTGTTTCATGCCTGGTCGCTTTCTTTTCCCTTTAACACCAATTGATTGTCTTACAATCCGATTAACGACCACCTCGCTCCGTTTCTCCTTTGGTAGCAAATAAATCACAGACTCCTTGATTGTATTAATGTCTTCAAGAGTTATTCCTGTTTTGCTCGAAGGAGACGGCCCGAAGGCGATGAGATGCGAGTTATCAGCTGGCGTAAGGCGGTCACCGAAAGCGCAAACCATCCCCTTTCCGGGCGTGGCGAAAGAAGCCCATGATAGATAGTCTGGACCATTTAGGTCCATGTGGATTTTGTTGCACTTGTTAACGGAACCTTCGTGAGAGGCTGCAATTTTCTCAGCTGACAGCGGAGGTGAAAATTCGATAGAGCTCAGCACGTTGAGCGGAATCGTTGAGATGACCGACTTGGCCTGAAACGTCTTGCCATCACGGGCCAGGACCGTGACAACACCGCCAAAATCTTCGATGCGGGCGACAGCTGTATCAAAGCTGTAAGACAGATTCCCTGTCGACAAAGCATGCTCAAAAATTCGTCTGTGCAAGACGCTGTTGCCACTTCCCAGCCGCGTGTGGAGGGCAATATCGTTGAGGCCTGTTGGTGTGTGGGAGCCAAGAACCCACCAATGCAGGGCATTTAGAAGGCCCATTTTGTCGAGAGAATTGCCTCCCATCTGGATAAGAAGTCCCTCAAGCATGGCCAGCTCCTCGGCTGAGAGGCGGTCGCGAATCTGGTCTAGCCGGTCTTGACATGAGAGCTTATCCCACTGAGCAGTGAGCTCAGGAGACTGGTTGGTACCGAAAGCGTACTTCCAAGTTTCACGGAGATCATTCCCATCCATGTCACAAAAAAGGCGCCATACTTTGCCAAACATTTCTTCCTAGAATCGATTACTATTAGCCAATAATGCCGTGGAAGCTTGTACTTGTGTTAACTGGCACTAAGAGTCACTGTACCTCTTCATTGTGGGGTATGTCCCTCTGTTTCTCTCCATAAGTAACGGTGCAGTAGTCCTCCTTGCCCCCCGGATTTTGGGTGACAACCCAGTCGTTATGCAGGCCGTAGAGCGATATCTCTCGGTAGATGTGTGGCATGTGCCAATGCACCCAGGTTCCACCGAGCTCGTAGTTGAAGCCATTGATACTGGCATTCCAGGTGCGGCCCCCTAGTCTATCGCGGCCTTCCACTAAGAGGGTCTTCTTTCCTAAATGAATGTGGTCAATATCAGAGCAGTACTTGAACCCTTTTGTTGGCAGTAGGTGGGTTTCTAAAGGCCGCACAGCAACAGAGCGTGATGGCTTAAAACAGAGGACGTACCCTGCGTGGCCAAGTCACGGGCTGCCACTAATCCTGCATAGCCAGCACCGATCACAATCACGTCGTATGTTTCCTTCTCCGCGACAGAAGGAGCAGTATAGGCTTTGGGATTGACGACGCCAACGGTGGGAAGACCACTTCGAAGACCGCCGAAAGGCGTCCAAGTAAATCCGTCCCTAGAATAAACCATGTCTAAGGAATTAGGTGAATGGACCCGGGCAGTAATTGTGTGAATGCTGATCAATATCTTGTCTAGAATGGTCAGGTACAGCACACTTTCCTTAAGTACAAAGTAGTATGGAGAACAAAGCGATGCAGCTCAGCAGATCTGCACAGTCTGCTTTAGTTGCTACTCGTACTGTCGCTTAGCCGTGGGGAACAAACTAAACGATACTAGAGTCGGAAAAATTAGACCAATCAGAATCTTTTCCTTTATCGTTTGTACAAGCGAGATCCGCAGTACATACCATACGGAGTACATTAGTGGAGATATACAGATGTGGGCCATACTGTAGTGGGGCTGCCAGGTGCTCCCGTAGGCCGCTATCTGGGCTCCTCTCCACATCGTCATCGCCCAGTAATGCGATGATTCATTCTTTTCTTCTCACGTCAAAATATTCTTCACCATTTGCATCATGTCTACGACCGGCCCAACAGCTGTATACAGCCCTTACAGAAGAAAAGTCACATTTGCGTGTGACCCATGTCGAAAAAGAAGAGTAAGCCATCAAAGAATGAACAGATTTAAATCCTAGCACTTCCCTCCATCTTGACTGCCTGGCGTTGCCCAACTTTGGCCTAAAAAGGAAACCAGGCCAAGTGCAGCGGAACTTTTCCATGCACGTATTGTTCCGAGAACCAGAAGTTGTGCAAATTTGATGAGAAAAATCGAGGGCGTCGGGGACCGCGGCCAAGGCTGCCAGCACGTCAGGTGCCAAGACCGGCACGAGACATTGCTCCAGCCCCGCTTCATGCGACAACTCCAAACATAGGCACTGGTGCAGAATATGGAGATAATGGCGAAGACACCACAGCAGAAGATGAATGCGAGGGGGACGGAACAGATAGTGAAGATCAACCCCCAGTGTCGATGTGGAGATCCGGCTTGGATAGCCTGTTGTCAAATGATCTAAGAGGCCTTGGGTAGGTTGTATATTCAAATTGTGTTTGCTTCTGGCTTGGGCTGACTTACTCTCTTGTATGCCTTTTCTCATCTTATACAGTCAAGATACCGCTGGAATCGATCTTGTCTGTCATCTAGTGGAGTTATTTTGCAGCCGGGCCACCTCTCTACTTCGACTGCTACTTCCTTCACCAGATTTTTTGGATGGCATTCGACGAGGGGCCTGTGCAAAAAGCCTCATATTTGCCGTCTCTGCCTGTAGCCTACGATATTCCGCCCACCGAAAGGCAAAGGAAGCCCTCGCAGAAGGACTGGACCAACAATTTGAGCGCCGTGCACGGGATGAACTTCAAAACTATCCGCAAATAGGGCTTGAGGCTGGCCAGATTATGACATATTGTGTTCTCATAGAATACAGCGCCAGCAAAAGCAACGGCCGCCAGGCGTGGACGGATATTGGTTCGTGTCCTCCCGGTCGTCGATCCTCTACAATTATTGAAGCTAACGGATTTCATTATTTGATTGTCGCGTTTAGCCATTGGAAGAAGCTTAATACAGATTTCCAGAGCGCGAGATAATCCGTCGAGCGAAGAACTCAGTTTTTTGGACAAATCTCAATACTACCTCGATGTCGTTCAAGCATGCCATTCCATAGGCCACATTAACCTGCAGCCGCACTTTCAAACCTGTATTCCTGCACGAGACTTTACGAATAACGATAGCCAGCTGCCGGACCATGCTTCACAGATGCTGGATCTGCATTATATTTTTCTGCGAGTCCAACGGCTCTCCTCGATTCCATTTCCCAAACACTTTCCACCGTCGTGGAGCCTGGACTCGGAGTTTCGTGCTCTACAAAACGAGTTGGAAAAGATTCTTTTGCAACGAATTGAAGTGTTCAGGATCAGTGACCGGGATGACGTCAATGATCCTATTATCGAAACCTCCGGAGGCATTGTCTGTTCTCTGATTTGGCACTGTTGCATTATCGTATTGAATCGGACATTTCTGCCCATACCGGAAAGAACAAAGGCGGGTAACGACCATTCCAAGCCTGCTATCGTCAAAAGTATAAACTTTCCTGCCGCACCACGGTTGTTTCTAGAGGAGAGAATACACCGCTGTGAGGCTAGCGCGGCAGCTGTATGCAACATCTGCAAAGATCTCATTCGGGGTGGGGGGTTCTTCACAGTGAGTCCATTTCTTTGGATCGGCTATATGTGTATGACGCGATGCTAACGAAGCTCTTAGAATATCTCGTGGATCGGATTTGCTTGTGTGCAGAGTGCTCTGGTTTTGATCAACCAGCTGCACAGGAGTACCAAGCCATACAAGCTGACGATTGTGGAAAATTTGAAATTTTCTTTTACCGTCCTTGGGGCAGTTAGTAATTTCTATGCTCCTGCACATGATTGGGTGTGTATTACTGCTGCGTACCACAATCTCTCCCATTATTTTGCAACGGGAACTGACAAGGCCGGAACGCTCAGATCGACGTTCTCTTTCGTGCACATGACATAAATACGCCTTTGAAAGCGACCAAGGAAGACCCCGGGCAAGCTTTCGCAAATTATTTTGATCGCTTTGCCGACCTCAAAGAACCCAGTTTCGTTCCCCTCGAACGGAAGCATGTCGACCGACCAGAAGGGAATATACGTATAAGTCCTGAACATCATGAGGGTCTAAACTTCGTCGGTCAGCAGACGGAAGAGACTATGCAGGCCATGTCTCCCAAACAGATAGAGGACGGCCGCGCCAATGGCACACAGCAGAATTGGCTACATCATTATGTAGAACACCTTTCCGAGGATATTCCATTCTACGAAGAGGCCAGCACTTGCTACAACAACAAAGAGGCAATTAGCGGAGGTTCTTTTATATTGCCTCTTAATCACGACTTACGACAAAAACATCACAGTCACCCGCCTGCGGATGACGTAGGCCAGGCTGCTTCCGCCGTCCCCTCGTCCATGACATTGACCACGTTGATGAGTCCTATGGGCGGGGATGAGGAGCTATCATGGCTCAGCACATCGCTCGGGCTCTCCACAAACTTGTTCACGAATCGTGACTTTTCTCAGTTTGAGGACCTCATTTCTCTGTATCCAGATCTAGATCCTTCCAATCTCTTAGGACAGCTACCAACTAGTGATAGCATTTGATAATATAGGGCGACTGTTGCTAATTCCGTACGCTTTTAGGGAGGGGGGTTTACATGCAGTAAAAGCGCAGTTTGCTAAAGAAACATCAACAATTGTACTAACGCGGTAGTCGTAAGAAGAAGGACACGTCTTTATTTCCAGATTGATGAGTGGGGCACGCTTTCTAGTACAAGTACTTACCAAAGGTCTTTCTACAATAAAGCACCACTTTATGTAACGATAGGTATGGTGAGGCACGATAGTGTTATAGCCATTATCTAGGGATGGTCGTTTGTAATGTTTGAGTGGGATACTGAATGGAACCGTTTACGCTGCCATACTATTATAGAAATGAAAGGTCTTTTTAAACCGCAAGGTTCGTATTTCGCACTCTAAACTTCGTATGATCAGCATACTGCTTTGTTGTGGCCCTCCCTAGTCACGTGGACTAGCGCGCGCACATATTTCGCCCCTGCAGGTCCTGCCATAGTCAGATAGCTTCCTTATGCACATTCCACATGCTTGGTCCTTCTCTACGTTAGGCTCTTCAGATACGCTAAAGTGCGGCCGTGAATAGTATATGCCTTATATATTAGGAATAAACACTCGCAATTTGTGCGGGGTCAAGTCAACTGTGGGGAAAGGGGATGTTTCGGCAAAGATAAGACGATGACGAAACCCACAACCGGAGTCCAACTCGGTCTGTATCCAATCCCTCTGCGACAACTTTTTGCTAAAGAAACTGCGCGCATCCTTCACAACGTTCTACGCTTTCGACGATACACCCTTTAATGCGCTATTTCCCTTTCCACTCTCTCTTTCTGGGAAAATCGGCAGCTACCATCCGTTACAAGATTATCAGTCACGTCCCAAAGCGACGATCCACAATGGATCGAACACTACCAACAGGGGAGTTGCAAAATGACGATGGCGCGTGCTGGACGTGCCTACGACGGGGTCGAGTATGCGACCTGGGTTTGCCTCGTAAGCGTTCAATCCGCAAAAAAACGGCACTGCTGCTGTATACCGAACCCCCAGCATCCAATCAGTCCAATGAAATAAAAGTGTATGCTCATCCACTCTAACCACACAGAATGCAGGAACTGCGTAGAGAAGGGTCTCCGATGTCGAGGATTTGGCATTCGTCTGCAGTGGCCAGACGAATTGGCGTTGAAAAGGAATAAGAAACGAAATGGCAGAGGCCGTCACTGCTCGCCTGGCAGTATACTGAAACAGAACTCATCATCTGGCCTGGATCTGATTGGACAACGAATCGCCCTGCCGCAAGAAATATCTTCTTTAGCTCTATCTGCTGAAGAGAGTTTTTTTATGCAGCACTATTTGCGCAAGTCTTCTTCTCTACCCCCTCGGCCAGTTGTTTCCTCACTTCTTGCGTCGTTCATATCTCTTACAACTTTCCCCGTGCAGAAAATATCGCAAGAATCGCCCTAGCCATCGACTACACTGGTAATGGGTATCGCTCTTTACTGCCGATGGCAGTGTGTGAGCCCGCTTTGATGAACGCAGCCCTGGCGGTCGCCGCATCGCATCACAGCCGCTGGCAACATACTGCCGATACAGCGTCACGCAAATATCTTACTGCGGCCGCAAAGGCACTTCGGGATCGATTCAACCACCCTGACCAGCTCAACAGCCAGGTCACTCTCGCTGTCATGCTATTGTTAGTTTCGTTTGAGGTAGGAGCTATTGAGTCATTGGGTAATGGCTACGTTACTTATTTCCTTACGAGTTAGCTGACATGGGCAACTCTCCTATTTAGGTGTTTTCCGGATCTAGCCGATGGAAGGGACACTACGATGCTATATGTGGATGGATCCGATCTCGCGAAGACTGTTCGGACTTGGATCCATTTCTCAAGACTTGGGTATGCCTCATCGACACGCAATGCGCCTTGAATCTCGGATTACCTGCAACACTGGATATGGAATCTTGGATACCGCCGACATCAGCCCTGGAACACCAGGGCGACTTGATCGATGCCTTGTTTGGATGCTCTGTGAAACTGCCTAAGCTAATGGTAAGCCTCCCGTGACTGTTTTCGGAGCCGTTATCATGGTTCTGTTCGATCTATGGTCGGCAGCTAATGAGTGGAAAATTAGTGGGATGCTGCAAATCTGTACAGCGCATCGAAAGACCCACATACCACACGAGGCGAAGTTCAAGATCGCGCGGAAAACCTACAGACGCGAATTCGAGCAACAAAAATCGACCTCGAATCTAATCCATCCGTCGGCATCCTCTGCCACTCCTCTAAACAATCTCTCGCCGCGACCGTCGCCCTGGAAGAGGAGGAGCTACGAAGGCGGATGGTAGCAACAGCAGAAATCTTTCGGCACGCCTCGCACATATACGTATATCGTATAGCACACGAACCAGAAGAGCCTTTCACAGAGGAGATTCAAGCTTCCTTCCTCACTGCGCTGGAACTTCTCCCCATGGTGCCAGATGCGATGGGACCTGGCGCCAATCTCGGCTGGTGCCTCGTTGTTATTGGCGCAGAATTGGATCTCGGGGACCAGCGAGACTACTTCCGCTCCAGACTGGAGGGCCTACACATGCTCGGCATTAATAACACAAAGAACGGTCGCAACATCCTGGAAGAGGTCTGGACCCACCGTGATCTCGTCAACCAGGGACAGGCATATCCCGAACGCTGGCAAGATATTATGCAGCGTATTGGCGAGTCACAGATCTTGGTATGAAAGCGCGGAACTCATTTCCCAAGATTGAAGCTTTACCATACCATTATTATTGGCTTATGGGACAAAAACTCGAAGTATTATCGAACTCAACTCGATTTACTACCCCTAATTTGACAATGACTATCGGACGATCTACTACCAGGCTTACCGGCCTTTCCAAGCAATTTCTAAGAGATCTTCAATCCTCATGGGTGGACTAGCTTTCTCCTTCAGGGCTTCAATAAGATTGACGCTGTCTTTGAGGTTTGTGAAATCATAAGCTCCGAGGGCCATACAAGCTCCCAGGTCCGCCACAAGAGCCCTCAGCTGGTCCACGCCACCAGGAAACAAATGAGCAGACTCCAGGTTTCTCGGCAACAATTTCGTCCTGTGGGTCCTGAGTTGCTCCACCGGCTCATACGTCACGATGAGCTTCCGACCTAGATTCTGCTCCACTTGTTGCACAAGCTGGTTCAGCGTAACGACGCTCGACGGAACCGTGAAGACCTTGGGCCAGCTAGGCAGATCCAGAGCCAACGCGGTGTAGCGTGCCACGTCCCGGGTGTAAGACAGGACGACAGGCATGTTCCCGTCGCCCGGGATCACAGCCAGGCCAGCGTCCGGATCCATGACAACGCCTAGCTGCCGCAAATGGGTGGACAGGTGTGGCATGCCGAAGTAGTCCATATACATACCAGGATATATGTATGTGTATCTAAGTGTGGTGGTCTTCTCCAGTTCACGCCGGGCTACGGTGTGGAACTTTTTTTCCGGGTATGGGAGGACGTCGTCGCCCAAGTCGTAATCAACATTGAACTCGGAGGGGATGAAGCGCTGGACGGATGGTGTCTGGTCGGCGGCACGGATAAGACGGAGCTGGGCCTGGCTGGCATCCTGGAAATCCATTCCCATGGTGCAGATGACGGTGTTGATATTATGTTGAGCAAGTAGCTGTCTCAGGTCGTCTTCGGAGGCATAATCGGTCTGAAGGACCGGAAGATATTCTTTCTTTGTCAAAGGAGACATTTGCAACTGGTAATTTTCGGGAATCTGGTTTTTATCGCGAGCGAGGGTGCAATTAGCGGAAGCAATTGAATGCGCAAACAAATGCAGTAATCTTGGTTCATTTTCTTTGCATGCTTTTTTACGTGTGGAGTGGGTGAATGCAAATGGCAAGTACACGTACGCGACGTGAGAGTGCGAAGACCTCATACTTTCCCAATTTCAACAGCTCTTCCGTAATCAAACGACCCATGTCGCCAAGGCCACCTGCAATGGCGACAGCAGTCATTGCACGTGTCGATCTAAAACCGAGTCGATTCTTACAAGAACGTGATTGACAAATGTAGGACGACTCGCAGTGAAAGTAATCGAATAGCCAATCGACGCGGGTGCTCAATTCGAAACTTTTATGCTTTGATGCCAGTCCCTATCTTCCCATAGCGGGCAGTCTCTTGAAACCAAATCACGTACAGAGGGGTAAGCTATCTAGATTACTCGTAGATATGCAATAATCAGACCCGCGCAGTGAGGATTATCTTCTTATTGGCAGGCTTAAATTCCGGTCCGATACCTGGGATATCGGGCATATATCTAGGGTTAGACATAGTAACGGCGCCAGACTGCGCACAACGCAGTCTGGCCACCATCAACAAGATACTTCACGAATACAATCACCAGATCTTCACAAAGGCCTTGCCTTCACTAGATTGCGCTTATTCGGACCTACGCAGCATCCCCTGTATTCCTGCCAAGGTCTCTCCTCGTACAGCCCCTTAGAGAGCAGTCCTCATTAATGGGACTGTCGGGCCAGCACTAGGAGCGCGCACGGAGTGAACGCCATACGAGTATGGAGTATTAGTCGGGTTATTTTCCACTCTAGGTCAATGCGGTAGTTATACTTTACATTGTAACAACTGGCAACATTAACAACAGAATAAATGCCTACCAGGATTAAACGACCCACCGATTACCGGGGCCAATTTGGTTACCATGTCATCTTCCACGCAGCATGCTCCTGTCCATCACATAACTTCTAAAAGTCACCTCTGCTTAAGATCGAGCCAGGGTTTTGGAGATTTATCTAATGATCCCGTCAACCTCCAAGAATAACGGCAAGCCTTACATTAGCAGTGTAACTGTGAGACCGGTGCTATGATAAAATGGTTTCGAGCGTATTATAATATAAAGCCGGGTTTGAAGAGGGGGCACGAAATATGCAAGGCGTGCAAAAAGCGAGACTTGGCAAAATTATTGCAAGGAGAACGATAATTAGTAACAGTAGCAAGATAAGCGAGATTAGAGAATCAAGCACGCGGGTTGTCATCATGTATGCAAAAAACACTCTTGCTATATGACGACACTATATCGCCATCTTTCTGCGAAAATGCCTTACTCCTACAAAGCACTCCTCTGCGCTACAAAAAACCGAAGTGTCTCTAGAATCGGACCAAAGCACTTCCCGAAGCCAATTTAGCCGTCCTCCTTTGAATCCGCACACATCCACATTGGCCACTGTGTCCCCGTCATTACGGATCGATCTATCCCGGCCACTAACTTGATTTGCTGTTTATCAAGCTACCAAAGAAACTGCGAAGGAGGTAGTGGACCTATACAAGGTGGTAGTTTGCCGTTACGGGCTGTAATTAAACATATTGGCCTTCGATTTTCCCGGTTCTCGGAAGATCCATACAAACACGTTAGAACGACTTCCGACTGGATGTCATTTGACTTTCTTAAAAATATGAGAGAATTTCGTGTAATTTAAAATAGCAGGAACGCCAACAGGCGTTAGCGCACCCATAAGCGCCGTTCATGGACTGATCGTCGGCGTAAAGTGTTAGCATTGACCATAATCTCAAGACCGCCTATCCCTGGCTAACCAGCCGTTCAACAGAAAGTGGTCAAAGATCGTCTACTTAGCTCCGTCGACTGAAACTTAGTTGGCCTTGTACTAAAAAGCACTCATCCCTAGTTCGATATCCAGAAGGTGACAGGGCGAAGACATCGGTATCTCAGGATCTGTGGTTACGATATGCCCAGAGGGCTGGCGCACCGACATACCCGAAACGGCAACAGAGGATGGGCCGCCTTAGCACACAACTGGAAGACGCTGGTGGTTGGGCTGCATGGCTTTCTAGGGGTCCGAGAAAGCGATCCTACCATAGAGGTGTGTTCAATGCCGGCGACTAAGTCGGCATAGTCGCTAATATTCACTAGGACAGGGATGAAGGGCTTCGTGGAAGGTATGATGTCCTTGCTACGAAACGCTTGATTGTCCCGAAGGACGTGTGGGCGTGACGTTTCCCCCGAAAGGATATTTCAGCGGTAGGCCTGGCGGAGCGGCACATCGGATGGCTAAAGGTAGCAAACTGATTTAGCGTTGGGCTATGAAATGCATACAGATGGTCCCCACTGACGCCGAGACGGGACACGGAATATGGAAAGGAGGGTTCCTGTTACGAGCTGCATCTAAAATGCTATTTGCTAGTATATCGTCTCATCTTCAGGTCTTTCTCCCGAGATCAAGTCTACTACCGGTCCTAGGTAGTGCTTCTTACCAATCGTGAACCAACATACTGTCGAAATAATAATAACCGCCCCAAGAATTACCGAAGCGTAGTTCCTGTGGGCAACTGTAAGCGAGTTTCAATATAGCTGAAGGTTGGTGAAAGCACGTACATATTTGCGGCCGTGATTGGTTGATATACGGGGAAGGACATGAATATGATCATGAAGCAGCCAAATAGAAAAGCTACCGCATCAACGATCCATCCATAACGGCCCATGTTGAAAGGACCCTTGCGCAAGGTTTTGTTCCATCGGGTGTAGAAGAGACTGATGCCAATAGGAACAACGTAGGACAGCTGGAAAGCCACAAGCACGCCTGCCATGATGCCGTAGAACGCTGTCGTGTTCCAAATGTATATCATGCAGATCACCACGGACGGTAGGATCAGGACGAGGTTTGCGTAGACGGGCACATCTAAGGTAGGATGGAGGCGTGCAAAGATCTCCGGCATTGCTCCATCGCGTGCCATAGACCATATAGCTCGTGTCGCGGCCCCCCAGAGGTCAAATCCAGCTGTCATCGCAACGCTCGTAGACATAGAGTTGAGAACGATGCTAGCGCCGATGCTGCCGGTGCTGTTCATGAGAATTTGTGTGAAAGGGCTCATGAGGCCGATTTCGGAGGATAGAACAGCGGTTGTGTCGCCAATGGTAAAGAGAACAGCAATGATGAACGGAATCGTCATGACTGAGTTGCCAACCGCCTGTAGAATCACTAATTTAAAGATCAGCATGATAGACACCACCCATTTTTCCTTCCCATAGCAATAAACAATTCTTCATAAACAAAAAAAATTCGGCTTGACTTACTCGCACGTGGTACAACTACCTCAGCACGGTCGATTTCCTCGCTGTAGTGGCTGGCTGAGTCCAAAGAAAAAAAAGCGTAAAGGGCAGAAAGCAGGCCCACGCTCCAGGACACAAAGTCGTTATCCCAGCCTGTGTTGTTTTGAAAATCTGTAAAAACGTATTTCGCATCATGCTTGTCCTTGGTAGTGCCCGCTAGCACACCGATCACAATGAGAAAAACAGTTACGTGAAGAACAAGAACTGCACGACACACTTAGCACTCACAAATACCACACAGCCTATTAGTTTGGCCGATGCACTTACTAACTTGGTTCATCCAATGGAGAGCACGGACTGCAAAGACATTGACCAGTATCCAACAGATAATGCAGGCTACATTTAGCTGTCGGCCTGTGGTTAGTTTTACAAGCTTGGGTAACAGAGGTTATATTGTCTCTTCGCACTTACGAGAAAAGCGTGCCACGTCTTTGGCAAGTAGCCTTGTCCAAGCACTGCGTAGGATTGAATCTGCACGGCAACGCCCATGCTGCAGGAGATAGCACCAAGCCAAAGGCCGACGAGACCAAACCAGGCGGTGGTCCAGCTCTATAACAATAGACCCAATGCGTTAGCAAACACGGTTTCATACTCTATACTGTCGTTTTGTGTATTGTGTACAAAACTCACCAGCACGCGCGAGTATTTGGGTGGAGCTAAATTTGCTGCCCAAACGTACTGGCCACCGGCGGATGGCCACATGCTATCCCATACATCCATGTCAGCGTCTCCACTTTAATCTGTTCTTGCACAGTTCACACCAGGAGATGAGGGAAGTTGTACCTCACGAATTCTGCCAAAGAAAATGCCATGCAGGTTATGCCAACGGAGACAAATACCCAACCCCAAAGAAGGCCGACGGATCCACCACCAGCAATACCTTGGGCGATGGACGCTGTCCATCCTTCCCACTGCGACAGGAGTAATGTGTCAGTTATGTCTTGATCAAGGAGTAGTATATGATATTGGCTATACATACAGCGCCGGATGAGCATATGGAAATACCAAAAGCTGTCCAGAAATTAAAACGCTTCTTGACTTTGGGCACTCTATGCTGGTCCAAGACAGAGGATGTCTCAGCCAGATGGCTCTCAATCCCGTTTTCTGTCTTTGCCATGGTGACTTGTAGGCGAGGAAAGAGGGGCGGAAGAGAAGTAAAACCAAAAGGAGTGAAGTATGGCCTCGTTAACAGGTATAAATCGGAACATGCATTTGACCCTTGTACTCGAGGAATGTCGGGAGGATGTGAGGGGAGTTCGTAGATATACTATTCAGTAGCTCGTACCCCTCAAAAGTCATATCTGTACATAAACGTCGCGGAAAATTAACACCTCTCCTGTCCATGTAGGGCAGATAAATTGTGTATTGCAGGTGACAGTCAATCGGAGCCAGTGCAAATCTAGCTTATTGCATTTCTACAACGAGATAAGCGGCATATCTTTACCACGTATCAAGCGCATAGGTAGACTATTAGAGATCCCCCGCAGGATAAATACGGATTACGAGTACTTAGCCCCTTCTCCACTGCCCCGATTTTTATCTTATCTACAAGTCTGTACAGGTATGTACTGTACGTATGTACGAGTACAGTGTTGGACAAATGTACTCGTACTGTAGGGGCCTTGTTTAGGAAACTACGAGTAAACACGCCTTCTGATACAATAAACTTAATGAGGAACGAGTTTTGTTTGTGCTTTGTATTCTGCTTAACACTAGCACGCTAAACTCTCTTAGAAACTACTCCAAACTTCCTGGCTTCCTTCGTATGTTCGCTTTTATGTTTACTGCCGGTGACGGGCAGCCACCTTGTACGAAACAGCGAACCGAGGTGTAGAAAATGTGATCATACTGCCCCGGTGGATGAAAAACGTATCACCTGGAAGTAACGTAGCCGTCTTACCAGCCTCATCCAGGATGTGTAGCTCACCTGTAATCTGTCAGCCTACTGCCTCGTCATCTCTCTCATTCTGCTGTGACTGAGCCAAGTTATAACCTGAGGGAGGCTTACCCTTCAGCACTACTCCACTTTCATCGTAGCTGTACGTAGGTGCCGGCTCCGGCTTGTCCGTATGCTCGAGCAGAAACATAGAACCGGTCAGAGGGTTGGGAGTGTCCTTGGATGGCGTCGAGAAAACATCGGCTAACAAAAATTGTTAGCTTGGAACACGCATCACACAAGCCCCGGAGTATGCTGTGAGAAAAAGTTGCATGCACTTACCGAAATAGACGGCTGGCGGGCCCCCCTCAAGTTTGGGGATGCGATGGAATTTCCCCTCGTCCGTGTATTCGAAAACCATGTTGAATAATGATTTGTTTGCGTTTTATACAGAATTTGTGGAATTCGCATGTATTGTCTGTAGTAGTTAATTAAATATGAAAGGTGCATTCTGCGCGGTTATATACTCATAATATCACAATCGTGGAGCTTGGATTATGAATCGGAAAAAAGGGAAAGAGAGACGACGTCCAAAGACAGCCGCCTTGAATCCTGCCGATGATGCAACGACCGTTATGCCCCGCCGGGAAGAAGAAGCCCAACACTCCGGAACTACTCCCGGATAGCAATCTTGTAGGGGAATGCAACAGATTGATCGAAATACTGCTCTAAAGCATCTCCGACCAGTCACCGTTTATTCCCTATCTCTTCTAACATCTCCCACTTGAAATATGGCAGGATTATCATCCTATGGAACGGATCTTACACACTCGTACTTGATACTGTAGATACCTTATCTTGGGTTGCCTCGCTGATCTAGTAACGTGCGATAGGGTTTTCTTGTGATTGGGTAATTATTGATGCTAGCTTGGGGGATTCATTTTCTGTTGGATAAATAGCCTATTGGTTGGATATCATTCTTGACGAGTCTCTAGTTTTGTCGAATTTTAATGGTCTTTATTCTAACCTATCCAGGCCTAGAGATATCGGCCGTCGGGGCGGGGGTAGCTTCGATGGACGATTTTCGTCTGCAGTCATCGCCTGGCACTTTGACGGTTTGACAACTTGTCGGAACCGTTCTCATAGACCATTCCACTTATAGATAAAAGGAGGTAATACCTTATTTCTCTCTACTTGTACCTTTTCCATATCCTTGCATGTGCCTAGTCCTTCTAACAAAGACCAAATATTTCGCAAAATTAGACCCCCCAAGATGAGCATCGATAAAACCAAAGTTATCGTCGTCGGCGCCGGCTTCGGGGGCTTGACGGCCGCCATAGAATGTCAGCTCCGTGGCATGCAAGCCACCATTGTTGAGATTTACCCCACCAGCCTGGTATATGGCGACATCATCGACTTCTTTCCCAACGGCGGCCGCATCATTGAAAGCTGGGACAATGGCCGAGTTGCACGCAAGCTAATGAAGATTTGCATTTGCCAAGGAGACCGGTTCCAGTACTGCAAGGCCGATGGAGAAGTCATCTTTGAAGAGGACTGGATCCTCGAGCCACATCATTTCTGGCGGCAGTTTGCGGGCCACCGCGGGAAGATGCACCAGGTGGTGGCAGACTACGCGAGGGAGTTGGGCGTCGAGTTTCGGTACAACGAGCGTGTTGTGGAATACATTGACGGCGGCGACAAGCCTAGTATTCTAACAGAGCATGGAACCGTTTTTACTGGAGACGTGATTATTGCGGCAGATGGTCCGCGCTCGATTGCCCGGCAAAAAGTTCTTGGTCTGCCCGACACTAAAGTCAACAGTGGTTACGCGATCTTCCGGGCCTACTACACACTCACTGAAGAGCATGAAAGTAATCCCTACCTGAAGGAGTTTTGCACAACGACGACGGATATCACACGCCTCTGGGTTGCCAAGGATTTTCACATGATTATCTACACATGGAACAAAGGCCAGGACATAGGATGGGTGTTGACGCACAAGGTACGTAGAAAGTGGAAGCATAGCTGTGCAGGACATTTGCGATATTATGGCTAATGGCGAAAACCAATAGGACACTGACGACATCGGCGAATCCTGGTCATTCCCTGGCAAGATCGAGGATGTGCTAGATTGCCTAAAATCAGGCGGGTTTGAGCAGAAGCTCATTGAAATCGTCAAGGCGACGCCACCCAAGAACCTCGTGGATTATAAACTCGTGTGGCGTGAGCCTCTCAAAACATGGCTAAGCCCATCCGCGCGGATTGTGCTCATTGGTGACGCGGCGCATTGCCATCTTCCGACGTCGGCACAAGGTGGATCCCAGGCCATGGAAGACGGTGTGGCCGTTGCGATTGCACTGAAGCGGGCAAACGGAGACATTCCTCTGGCCCTGCGAGTATTTGAGCGAATCCGTTTCAACCGGTCCCACACAACACACATGGCCTCAATATCGACGCGCGATGGTTACCACAACGTTGAGTGGAACAGCGACTACATCAAGAAAAACCCGCAAATTTTGAACCTTCCACGGCCGGACTGGGTTATCGAGCACGATGCGTATGCCAACGCCGAGGACAATTTTGACTCGCTGGCTGCAGACGTGAAGAGTGGCCGCCAGGGTACCATTGAGGAGTTGGCTCTCCCAGCCGAAGGTGACTATAGCGAGGAGAGTCGAAAGCATCGTACTCCCGTCACAGGCGCTGTACTGTAGTTTTTCATAATCGTACAACAATCAACTTGATATGCCACATTACCACGCGTGATCGTCAACAGAGAAAACAAGACGGAGATAGATGCGTGGTACTTACTTACTGCCTCGTATTAATCATACACAATAGTTGGCGACTAACTTAATCGCTAAGGATGGCGAAACGAAACCCTAAGGTGGGGTGTCTTGTTGTTCTGCGCTGTCTGAACAGTCCTGGTTATCGTCTTCCACTCCAGCTTCACAAGCTGTCTCCTGATTGGCTATATTCCTATCGGTATCGAGCCGGCTGCTGTTCTTTTATGGCTTCTTGATTTCATTGCCATCGCTATCAAGACTACTACGACCGACACGTGGACATTAGGACAGACTTTGTGCGCATCTCTCATGGCGGCGACGGCTTTGGCGAGGTAGAATGGCTGCTGTTCCCGCAGCCCCGAGCGCCATTTTTCGGTGGCTCATGCACGTCACAGATTTCTGCCACCGGACACGGTGCTGCCGCCTGGTCGGCGCCACAGAATCCTTGTATACAGTAAGAATTAGGCCACGGGTGAGTTGGTGGTGGGGGGGCGGTCTCTCCGTCGCCTTTCAAGAAGTTTTATTTGCAATGGTTAGTGCTCAAATAGTGTGTTGTCGTTGTCAAATCGCTACATGTTTGATTCACCAAGGCTCAGTGCAAGCTGCGGCCGCGGCCGCAGTAGCCCAGGGCCCAGTGCGGGTCGCCGGTGTGGATCAATAAATCAATAAAGCAATGGCCGTTCCCGCCACAAATGCTTTCGGTCGAGAGAACTGCAACAAACCCAAGAATAAGAACCGTTAAAACGGCTCCCCCTCCGCTTAGCACGATTAAGGCTGACTTGGTTATAAAGATGGGAAGTGAAGGTCTGTATATCCATTTTTGAGATTATGCAATATCTGCTATGTAAAACTCGAAATTCGCTTCAACATGTTTCTGGCAAGATGTTAAACTTGACAGACTTGGTCGTCGTCCAGCCATCCAAAGCTTCCTCGCCTAAGTCACGGCCAAACCCAGACTGCTTTATTCCACCAAATGGAGTATTTGCATGGATCAAGCCCCAGCAGTTCACCGTTACCTGACCGGCTTCCAAGGAGGCTGAGATTCGATGGGCCCGGTTCACGTCGTTTGTAAAGATGGCAGCACTGAGCCCGTATTCACTATCGTTGGCCTTGGCTATAACTTCGGTATCGGAGTTGAACTTCGTGATAGACTAGCAGTAGGAGGCGAGATCAGTCACCGTGCGTAGCGAGACAGTCGACAATTATTAGGGAGGCGTGAATAAATAAGGAAAGAGACAACACATACCGCCACGGGGCCAAATATTTCTTCCTGCATAATTCGTGAATCCTCTGGAACATCGGCGAAGGCCGTGTTGGCCAAAAAGTAGCCTGTGTCACCAAGACGCTCACCACCCTTAAGAAGTCGAACCCCGGATGTCTTGGCATCGGCAATGAATCCAAGGACCTTTCGGTGTTGTTCGCGACTGATAACAGGACCCTTAGTCGTTTCTGGTAACAGGGGATCGCCGTGTATGGCGTGGGCTACGCGATCCGAAAACGATGTCAAGAAGGAGTCGTATATCTGAGAGTGGACGTAGATACGTGACCCCGACGCACATACTTGACCGTTGTTTGCCGTTATGCCCAAAGACGTCCAGAAGAGAGCATTGTCTATGTCTGCGTCCGGGAAGACGATCGATGGGCCTTTTCCGCCCAGCTCTAGCGTCACCTTCTTCAAGTTTGTCACGGCAGCTGCTTTCAAAATTTGACGTCCCACGGCTGTGCTTCCTGTGAAGGCAATTTTCCGGACGCGCGGATGCTCCGCCAATGCCTGGCCCGCGACAGGACCCTCTCCACAGAGTATGTTGATTACCCCTGGAGGAAAGCCGGCCTCCAGAACAAGACTTGCGAGTTTCTGGCCGTACAGAGGGGCAAGTTCCGGGGTCTTGATAATAAGAACATTTCCTGCGGCAATCGCTGGAGCGAGTTTCCAGCATGTGATCATTCTAATGAGAGCAGACTGTTAGCTATGGAATCAGGAAGTTCGACCACAAGGGACAACATCCGTCTTTGTCCGCTTTCTGTTATTTAACGTACAGTGGCGAGTTCCATGGGACGACCACGGCACACACCCCCAGCGGCTCCTTTGTGGTAAATGCAATTCCCTGTGGGATCTGTAGCAGCTGCCCCGAGACTTTATCTGCCCAACCGGCAAAGTAGCGTAACGTTTCGACGGACTGGGCTACATGCAGGCCCTTGGACTCGCCAAACAGGATGCCCACATCCAGCGCCTCGATACTGGCCAGATCGTCGGCATCGCGCTCGATCAGGTCGGCCAATTTGTTGAGAAGTTTGGCCCTCACAGTTGGCGGCGATGTCTTCCAATGTTTGTTAAAAGCCCTCTTAGCAGAATCTACTGCTACATCGACGTCCTCCTTTTGGGCAGCAGAAAGGGTGGCCAGCAGCTGACCCTTGGCTGGATTCTCCGTTGTTAATAGACTTCCGCTTTTGGCGGGCACAAACTTATTATCAATAAACAAGCCTGTCTCGAGCTTGACCTCCTCGTTTTGCCACCCAAATAAAGTGACGACAGGCATGATTGTATCTCTGATTCTCAACAGTTCGAACAGTTACTAAGAAGGGACGAGCTGCTGAGCACTAAACGATGTGAGTTGTTTCCATTCGATTTATTCGATGCAGGATTCATTCGTACAAGCTTTTGACGAGGCATTTTGTTCATTGCTTGGGTTTTTTTAGTAGCTTGGCCATCAATAATAGTATGGATTTATCTTTCCATCCAGTTACAAAATTTCCCGCGATTCTATTTCCCCGCAGTTCTCTTTCCCCCTGACTGCCTCCTTGTTCCACTTTTGCATTGTGGGGACTCTGCTAATAGCAGTATCCTACGCTAGCGGCTTAATATCGGATTAATTGTTAAAGGACTATTGATTTTTGGGCGGGGTTTCGATGTCTTACGTGGGACAGAGGTCCGTTCCATAACTCCTAAAGGCGCAATTGGACGTATTTGCCTCTGTTAGCTAGACGCATACTAAAATGGTACATGGGTACTTTTCTTGTGTAGAAACGTGAAGCTCCCGTACCCTCAGGTGGACTACGGATACCTAACACTGGACCGCACGATAGCGCCAGACTGCGCAGAACACAGTCTGGCTGCGATCAACAATCGTACCTATAAAAATGTATCACCAGGAGATGGCCTTTGCCATTACTGTTGCAGTGCAATTCGTGCCACTGCAATATCCCCTTGATTCACTGCGGAGGCCCTTCCTGGTACGGCTCACAGACAGTAGTCCTGACAGTCCGGACTGCTGTGCCACGCTTGTGATGCACAGGGGTAGACGCCTCGGGGGCTTGGGTAGAAAGAGAATTAGCACACGAGAGGATCAGAGAGAGAGTCAGAACTTGGCCACCATCAATACTATCAATTTTCTCGACCGCTGCGAGTACACCTGCTGAACGATACCGGAGGAGGTGGTGGGAGCCATCGTATCAATGTATTGGAATTGTATACCCCGTTGACCCCTGTCGTCGATTGAATACTACAGTTTTCGGCACCTGCCACCCGTCACCTTCGTAATGTACAAAAAGCCATTGTGAAAACTCTATGTGGTCTTATGCGATCGACTCACATATTATTAGTGAAAAAAAGACTTCGGCAAAAGCCTCAATGACTACTACTCTCGATCATTGAGGATAAGAAGCACATTGAGCCTATCAGGCCGCCTGCTCTTCCACGGAATATTTTTGTTATCTGCAATGCAACCTATGAACAGAGAAGATGGAAACAGCAGAGATATTAGACAAATAGAAGATACGTCTACGCCTATAGTAGATGTAACCATTATGGTCCACCCTGTCCGTCCACGGAATCTGACGTAAGCGCAATGATGCTATAAGCGACATTGCCTCCAGCGGCGGCCAGAAACCGTTCGACGCCGAGCGATAGAGCCTCCTTGCTAAGCATATCACCGCCGTAGTTACCTCCGCCATTGCCCTTGATATCTGTCGGCAGAAGGCCGCGGTCGATGGGCCCGTCGGACGCACCCTCCAGCTCCCACAGGTGGCCGTCGCGACCGCGCACAAAGGCGACAAAATGCAGCTCGCACGGGTCCTGGGCATTGGGTGTGGCTGAGTCGCCACGCACGGCAGCTCGCATATGTGCGACCTCGAGCTCGGCGTTGTCATAGAGGAGGGCGGCGCGGGCGGCGGGGGCTAAAGCAACGGCCTGACGCAACAGGCGGTCAAGGAGCGAGTCAGACTGCAATTGGACTCGCGCCTCGGTGCTGTTCGCAGTCGCGTGGATCAGCGCCATGAGCCCACAGGCATGACCGATTGTCTGACGAAACCAAAGGACAGGCTCGTCGCTTTGGCTTGCGCTCTTTGTATTGCCGTACGTCAGCGCCGCCTCTGATACTGACGGCGGGGCACCGTCGGCGGCGCGAACGGCGCGGAACGGTCCCGGAGGGGTGATCAGGATGAGAGCCAGCACCGGTCGCGGCACCATTGCTAGCAAGCTTGTGTCTTCGAGACTGTAGACGTCGTGGAAGCGCAGGGCGGCCGCGGACGGGCCGCCGAGGTCTTGCAGCAGAGCCGTGAACACGTCTGGGTTGTTCTCAAGAGGGATGAACGTCTTCTGGCCAGACGTTGCAACGTATACATCATTGGCAGGCATGGTGGTCGTGATATGGGCAGTATGTTCGCGTAGAGATAAGGCTGACGTAGGACGCGTGCCTTGGTAGGTGGAGTATCACATGGCGTTATTACGTAATTTTCATCTCGTCTTTATTTATACAGTGCCGTTCTTGTCGTTCTAGAGCTCGAATACTAAATAGGTAATTCGCAACTTGAGCTTATAGAGCTTCAGCTTCGATGAGACTGTAATTTTTGTTTGCAAATGAAGTGCATTCCATCTCTGAGTTTGCGATATCATGACCCGCACCAAAGAGAAAAGAATCAATAATATTCTAACTTCGATGTCTGGCTATAGCATCGCCACACCTATCCAGGTCCTGGCCAGCTCATCCACGCCCAGATTATCAATCGGTCTAGGAACTTCCATAGTAATTGCTCGGATATAAGCTATAGAGTTATCTAAATATAGCGGTTTTCAAATGTAGACAGAGCATCGTTACAATCCTAGAGATATTCTAAAGATCCTAGCGGAATCCAAAGCTAAAGGCATTGCTGCGAGGCACCGTATAGCAAGCTTTGATCTTCAAGGTAAGTAAAAGATAAAATACGGAGCGGATACAATCGTAAAGAGTACCACTAATGCAGATTCTGCCTCTTTAAATGTCTGCAAGCCGGCACCGATCTAAGCCGTGATAATTCACGGCCAGCATATACTTACCAGGACTACCGTAGGGCCTACCGCCTAGTCAAATTGCATAGGGCACATTTTTAGGTAAGACTGGCCGGTCAAAGATGTTAGCAGATAATGAAGATAAGTTAAAGAGCAGCATGCTTTACAAACCTTTCCAATTGCCAGAGTTTGGCACAAGGAGGGGGACAGCTCTATTCTACTGTTAAGCGGAATCGTGTTTGTATAATGTAATATGTAATGCACAAGGCGGTGAGTTACGAATACTAGTAGCACTTTCTTACCAATTCAAGGGTGTTTTTACAGTTTTATTAATGCAATAAGCAAGCAGAGGTACGAGTACTCGTATCGTCCAATTTTCCCGCAAAACTATGGGGTTTGGGGCGGAGGCCGCGAAGCAAAAGTTTATCGCACACAAAATTTTTGAAATCTTTGCGTACCTTATACCGGTAGGCGCGTTGGTTAGCACTGTGAATCTGTTGCAGTAGGGAGTAATATGAAGGCTTGTTAAGTTGCGAGTTGGTATACAAATCCGCCTACTACATTAGAAGGAACGGGGCCTGTATCTTCTAGCTGGTGCAGGTAGTAAAGACAGCGTAATAAGGCTCTCTTTTAGACTAGTTTACTTCACGATAAGATACGTTTGATAGATTCTGTAGCGCAGAGATGTACGAGTACGTACATGCCTTATTAGAGCTTGGGCCACTATTTTGAAGTCAACCTAGCACAGATTACCCACTTCCCTTGACACGCCGTCTCAAATTCAGCAGCTTCCTCGCCTGTTTGATTTTCTGTTTGGCAAAAATCTAGCAAGTGTTGTTATTAACTGTAGCACGGAGTGCGCCGCAGCCACATCAACAATGACCAGACAGATGGCGAGGTATTTATACACTAGTCCGTTCTTGGAAGGACCTTATCAAGACGTAATACACGCCATGCATGATGTAAAAGTTGCGATGGGATTTGATACGTGATCGAACATGTCGCCATTTTCAGCCAAATCGCACGCAAAAGAAGATAGTACATGAAGAGTGGCGACCCATCTCGCCACTACATATAATAGAAATGAGACGTCGCTTTCCGAATGTAAAGCTTAGCCAGACGGCCTTGGTCACAACAAAATCAAAATAGTGAAGTAGTGACAATATCATGGGGTACCCAGAGAGCATCACACCCAGCGATGGCCAAGGCGGCCACAGAGCCGACCTTCATGACACCGAAGCGGGCCGAACCGACTCCCACGAAGCTCTCGTGGTGAAACCAATCAAGTCATGGAAAGGATACATCTGGGACACGTGGGATCTGCCACAGGACCAAAGGGCACTGCTCTTCAGAGTGGATGCGTTCATCCTGACCTTTGCTTCATTTGGCTACTTTCTCAAGAACATCGATCTCAACAATGTCACCAATGCTTATCTAAGCGGAATGAAAGAAGATTTGAACATGTATGGCGACCAACTTGTTACCGGTTCGTGCTTGCAGTAAAGCTCTGCTTTTCGATTCAGAAAGCTAGTTGCTCACTAATTGCAGGCACATCTATCTACACGGTTGGATACGTGATCGGGCAGATTCCGTCCAATCTGATTCTCACACGCGTCTCTCCCCGATGGGTCATTCCCACCCTCGAGATTGGCTGGTCAATCGCAACTATTTGCACCTCTGTGATCAAATCGTACCAGGGTCTCTATGCCGCCCGTTTTTTTGTCGGTCTTTTTGAGTATGTATTGCTGTTGGGGTATCTGCGTACATTACTAATGCCAGTGATAGATCGGGCTTTTATCCTGGAATTCACTATTTGCTCGGCTCTTGGTACACGTCCAAGGAGATCGGCAAGAGGGCTATGATCTTCTGGCTGGCCGGATCGATCGGTAATCTTTTCAGTGGATTCCTTCAGTCGGCTGCGTATACCAATCTTGACGGCGTTAGCGGCAGAGCCGGATGTGCGTAACAGCAGCACTGATATGTCACCGTGTTTGGATAAAACTCACTCATATTGCAGGGCGTTGGCTATTTATTATCGATGGCATTATTTCTTTGCCGCTTGCTGCAGCTGGATATGTCTTCTTCCCAAACATGCCGCAAGGAAAAAAGACTTGGTGGATATCGGACTCACAGCGTGACCTGTCAATATCGAGAATGGAGGCTGTTGGCCGCGCCGGGGCGACACCTTGGACTAGGGCGAAGGCCAAGCGGATATTCCTGAGCTGGCACACCTACTTACTTCGTATGCTCCCCGGATGCGAGTATATGAACTATTGCTAACGTACAATGCAGCACTGTTGTACATTGTCTGGAACAACGGATACCCTCAGGTCGCGATGGGCTACTGGCTGAAAAGCTTCAACGCAACCCCACACCCCGTTCCGGGAACGACATATACCGTTTCGCAGATTAACATGTGTAAGTGTCGCCGATGGCTGAAAGTAAAGTCTTGCTCTAACGTTATTTAGTACCCAATGTCACAACTGGTATTTTTATTGGTGTGGCTCTCAGCTGGGCATGGCTCTCTGATGGCGCTTTCCGTGGAGCACGTTGGCCGTTTATCCAGGCTGGTGCTATTATCACCGTGAGTCCGCCAGTCTTGTCATGGTCTTTTTCGTTAGAAGTACTGACCAATGCGTTGTCTAGCTTATATTCTGCGCACTTTTGCTGAAAATGCCTCTATACACAAACATTGAGGGTCGTAAAGTGGTATATTGGCTCAGCCAGATAGGTGTAAGTGCTCAGCGGAACAAAATCTCCAACGGCGCCTAACAAAGACAGTGCGGAGCTGGACCTCTGATCCTTACCTGGATTAATGAGATCTGCTCGGACGACACAGAGAAGCGATCACTGCTGCTTGCCATGGCTAATGATCTTGCATATGTTGTGCAGGCGGTTGTAAGTTCATTCGTGAGTTGTCTTCTGGACTATGACTGCTAACCTACGAATAAGGCGCCGAACTTTGTTTGGAAAACCATCGACTTCCCTGCTGCAAAAAAGGGCTACGAGTGGTCTATTGGGCTACAGGCTCTTATTGGTACGCCCATTTCTGAAGCTCGCCGGAGATGAAGATTTATGATAGCTGACTTTGGACAGTGGTGGTTACGAGCGTCATTTTGATTTTGTTGCGATGGGACAAGAAGAAGGCAGAAAGTGCACCAGAACCGGAAGCAGAAACGGTGGTGGAGCAGAATGTTCAATTTGATGAGAAACACACTTGACTACAACCAGGAGTCGTGGGAAATAGCTAATGTACCATTCCCAACCCTCCATTACACGCATTACCAAGGGTTAGATATGTGTTGGTTGGGGGGTATTCTCAGCCATTGGCCCGATTGAATATCCGTGATTTGTGCAGTTTAGTGAAGATCTTGTTTTGGTCAAACTAATAAGTCCCGTACAACCATAGAACGGTGCAAGACTAGATGGCGCCCGGTGACAACAAACGCTGTTGCGGCGATAATATTTGGCGAGTGTCTATTTATGTCCAAGCCGGGTTTTGCCATCTGGCAGTGCTACATAGGAATAGGAAGACTCGACGGGTCGCTGAAGGTTTACAACGACGACGAGGCACCACCAGACTCAACATTGGTTAAGACGATAGTGCTAACACGGCTACACTACCGACGGAAAGGATCTTAGTCCGGGGACTCGTAACGAAAAGGCGCCGACTTTGGGGATTATCACGACCTAGGCGGCCTGCCTGACAATAACGAACTTATCGGGGTAGAAAGTCTTAGTCCTCGAGGCCCTTGGTGTCGTAGTTAATGGTAAGTGGGACCGAGGCGGCCTTCCCAGCGGCAGTCGCCTACGTATCCAGAAGGTCCCATTACAAAGGCCTGGAGTACTGACCACTAATAGGTATATTTTCAGCCTATGAGATGGTCATGGCGGGACCACTGATCAATGCGATCCAAGATGTCTTTGGAAGCTCCGTGGCAGCTATTAGCAGCCTACGGTAGTCCGTTGCAATCATCAGTAGATTGGTTAGTATTAGCGTCATTGATGTACTTAACTAATGATGATTTTGCCGCCGTGGGCGTGGTTGGCGTCATAAAAATCGTAGCAGTTGAGCTCCTGCCAGAAGAAGTGCATGATACTACTTGGTGTTGCGGATGATACCAGTTGACCGAACCTGCCCATTCTTGCTTTCTTGCTCGGGCCATCATCATCGCGGAGTATGTAGGGGAACACAAGATCCCCGGCGTGATGGGAGGCGGCAGGGACCATCTGACATGCCATGGGGGCTGGATGCCACGGGTACATTCCTCTCCAGCCCCGGCGGCGCAACCACCTAACGTATGACTCTGCTACATAGCCACTGCCTTACTCGCCTAGCAGAGCATGCCCCCTATCCCTGGGGAGGCTGGGAGGGCCTACGTCCCCTCCCCTACCCCCCACGGCGTTAAACATTAGCATCATCATCATCATCACTACCACGTCGCATAGTCGCATTGATGAGGTGGAACTTCCAGTTTAAGCTGCGATGGCATAGGATATTGCGACAGAAAAGGTGGGTTTTAGTATTACTGCGCTTGCGCATTGATAGCTCATCGGACAGAACGCCGGCGTACTGATGCTGCCGTCAAAGAAGCGGAAGATGGCGATCCATAGATCGCAGCTCAAATTGAAATACCTCTGTGGCATAGAGACTAGTCATGGGCGTGATTAGGAAAGAATAGAATCCCTGAAAGTGCAAATTGGCGGCAAATGTTCCGTACACTGCAAACTTGTTGCTGCTCGCTCCATAAACCTTGATCAACCCACCGGTGAGGAATGGAGTAACAATCATGCCGGTGGCACCGGTTATTGTTTACTTTCGTCTGCCAAGGATGTCGAGCATAAAGCTCCCGAAATGGCAATAACAAAGGACCCGCAGTTGAGTATGACGTTAATTTGCGTCCGGGTTACGGTGTCCTTGATGTCGGCCTGATCGAGGATCTTGGTGAGATAGTAGCTATGGCACGATATCAGCTGAGAGTTGCCCATGTTCAGCATCACTGTGGCTCGGTGACTCACGAAGTGACGAAGTTTCACACGCGGCCAGGACGAGGAGCCTCTTCCTGTTTCCTTTTTGTGGGGAGGACCTCCAGTCAGGTATTTCGGGGGAACTTGGCGTAATCGCAGGTCATGATGGTGCTAATACTAGCCAGAGAGGCGCTGGCAGCGTCGACGTTCTCTGCGGCACGGCCATGCATACGATGATCACCTCGAGGGCCTCGTCGTGGCGGTCATTTGACCTGAGCCAGCGTGGCGACTCCGGGATAAACGGCAGCAGCACATTTGCAAAACGATGTAAATGCGTTGCGGCATAGATGACAGGCGCCAAGACCAGGTGGACTGGGTGTTATGGTTGTCCTAGTTGATGACCGAGCTGAGGAGCGACCAACGTAGTAACAGGAGGAAAAAACGCCGAGGACGCCACTGTGCGATCGGGGGGGCAGTAGCTCGGCAAGCAAGCATGTAGCCGAGGCGTTGGAGATGACCGAGCCAATGCCGTGGTGCGGGAGATGATAAACTTGCTAAGATTCTGGGCTGCTGCCTGTAGGACGATGCTGATTAAGGTAGCGGCAACGGCAACGGAATGGCATTTTTGCCTAGACGATCGGGGATAAGCTGTATGAAAAGTGCCAACGATGCCACCCATCCAAGAGGCTGCTCTGTTGAAGCCCGTCGTACCCGCGTTGGGGTTGAGGTATTCCGTGTATGCGGGCAGGATTAAATCTCCATTATGACACTACTATCGTATCCAGAGTCTAAGGTTCGGGAAATTAGTCACTTTGGATTTTGTGCCTTTTATTATCAAAAGGGCGCATACTGCAGATTGTTGACCGCTGCTACTACCACGAGAAGCGTGGTGGAAAGTTTTGATGTTTCTGAACACAGACTTCGAGACGAACTCCTGCTCGTAGTGCGACATCATTGGCGATGAAGAGGAGCTAAGACATGGAGAATATGGCTTGAGGAGGACTGGTCTCCTTTTTCCTCTGATTTTCTATCTAAGCAAAGCATTTTCTCGTCGTCTGGCCTCGCATTTATATGAAGTCGAATCATGGTCATTGCGGCCGCTGAAAAGCTAGGATAACGGAGTCCAACTGTTAAACGTTCATTGGCTGTCGATAATTTTACCCTAGACTATCTCGGGTGACTTCAGTCTTCCGGGTGGGTCTCTACGAAGTTTGGCGACTTCAATCGAGTTTTGCGGATGGATCTGGGCCGCTCGTCGGGCCCGCACAGTGGGCTCGAGAAAGACTACCGGATAATTGTCAGTCCCCGAGTAAATAGCTCGCGTATTTGAGGGACGATTATTTCAGAGGGCAGATCGCAAGTGGCCTTAAGTCCGTCATATTCAGCTCCTCTATCCCTTCACATCTGTGCCCTTGACCTTTCCCAACGTCCAACATCCACATTGTACTCATCATGCCCAGCGCTATCCCGGTGTGGCCCGCCTGGACGGAGTATTCCCAGGCGAACCCGGAACACGCCCGGGACCCCATCTACCTCGCGGCCAAGAAGGCCATCCTGGCTGAATATGGCGCTGAGGCGCTGCAAAAGAGCTGGCTGGCCACCTGTGCACAGCTCGAGACTGTCACAGCGGAGATTGCCGCACGTGGCTCCTCCATCATCCCCGCGCACGAGGCGTCCAAATTCCTCGGCGACAAGGGCCTCTCTGCTACCGAAATGGACGAGATTAAGAAGCGTGGCTGCCTCGTTATCCGTCAGGTTCTGCCACAGGCTGAGACGGAGCAGCTTTATGCGGACCTGCAGACGTACGTGGGTGACAATCGGGCCGATATCAAGGGCTGGCCGGCGGCCACGCCATCGATGCTAATCCTCTACAACTCGCCAACGCAAAACACAATCCGCAGCCACCCAAATCATCTGCGCGTGCAACGCCGGTTAAACGAGTTTTGGCATGACGACAGTAGCGATGCCGATAAGACGTCGCCCGAGCCCCTCATCTTTCTCGACGGCGTCCGTGACCGACCGCCACGACAGGAGTTCCTCGGCCTGGGCCCGCACATTGACGCCGGAAGTCTCAGCCGCTGGGCCGATACGGCCTACCGACAATCGTATGGCCCCATATTTGCTGGCGAGCCGGCACAGCACGACTGCTACGACCTTGGTGTGCGCAAGCAGGCACAACAGGCGCTTTTTCCCGCTCCAGCACACTCGACCGTCTTCAGGTCCTTCCAGGGATGGACCGCTCTAACTCCCACGGGCCCTGGCGCTGGGACCATCCTCCTCTACCCGGACGTGCAGGCGGCCATTGCATACGTGCTGCTGCGCCCCTTCTTCCGACCACCCACCGACCCTAGCCAGATCATGGACGCAGCCAAGTGGACAATGGTCGATGCCGAAGATGAAGACGCTTGGTTTCCCGGCACCGAGAAGCTCGACAGCCAGATGCTAAGCCGGACCAGCCATCCGCATCTGCGTCTTGAGGAGTGCATGGTCCACGTACCGGCCCTTAGCGCGGGCGACACTGTCTGGTGGCACACTGATGTATGTCCTAGCTTGTATACACTACGAAACTACAGTGAGAACTACCGCTTACAAGTTGCAGGTTTGCCACGCTGTCGAGCCTGAGCATAACGGCCCTGTGAACGCGTCGGTTGTGTATGTGGCCGCCTGCCCGACTACTACTTTTAACAAGACATATGTCAAGCGCCAGCTAGATGCCACATTAGCTGGTCAAGTTCCGCCCGACTACGTGCGAGGCGACGACTTAGACGAGACAAAACTGAAGGGTTATGTCGGCCACGTCGGCCTCAGCGAAGAGGGCAAGAGGGCATTTGGCTACTACCTGTAGGCGACATATAGAAACCAGAATTTTACTGAGGTATTCATCGCCGGCATTTCATTTGCGAATAGTTTCCAGTTGCAACGCGCTAAGAAAAAAAAAGAAGACCTTACTTTTATTCTTCCCTCCCCTTTTCTCCGGAAATGACCCGGCGACATAGACCCCCATCGCTGGGGTTTTGGGCAGTCTTGTCGCCTCTGGCGATTCCAAGTATTACTGCCACCCTCTCCTTCATATTATTGACAGCTTGTTGCAGATCGTCTCGATCTTTCTTTATCTTGGCATCTACTTCCTTCAAAGCGCGCGCCTCGCCATCCAGCTCCGTCACCATAGCCTGCAGCTCCGTCACCCTCTCCTCGGCCAACTCCTTCTCACGCCCAAGCGCCTTAATGCGCCCAGTCGTCTTCTTCTCCGACCAAATAGCCCAGGCCAGACTGCCAATGCCGACAATCAGTCCCAGAATCCCGACGGCGGAACCTAGCCGAGTCCCAACTCGGTCGGATACGCAGCCACAGGGCGCTGCTAGAGATGCGCGCGGGGGGGGGGGGAGAGAGTGGAGGGACGCTGTCGAAGTCGGCCCTTCGGCGGTCCAGCAAATGGTGGTGGTCATGGTGGCCGCTATGGCCGAACAAATGTAGCTGATGGGAGGCATTGGAGTTGCGATGTAAGGTGGGCCAGATTAGATGTGGGATGGAAGACCTTGAAGGTGCGATGAAAATAGGTGAGGAGACTAGATTGAATGTCCTTGAATGCGACTGAAATCACCTTTACGGCATTATTCATTTAAGATATTGACTTTGCCTATCTTCTACCTATGCAGGTCGTAACTTCCCCTTTAAAATCGTAACGTTGCTATAGCGAGCGACTTTTTTTTTCCCCTATTGAGTGCTGTGGAAGGAACGATCAGTTTAGGATGGCATTTCTGAATACCCTTATTGGTACCTGGGGAAAGAGCGGTTTGCAGATGCTAGTTTTCTTGGTGGGAAGAATGAATGATATTGGGGAAATCATTGTAGGGATGTGCCGATGTGACGATACTGTAGTTGACACGTTTCCCTGTCTGTCGTTGAAAGCCGCCTCCACTCTACCGTAGCCTTAGTTGGATATCTTACTCAGATCACGTTAATTTTTATGAGCAGGTGCCTCTGAAAAATATAAACGGCCAGGCCGCTGCCACTAGCTGAATTAAAGTAAGGATGAATAGGACAAGCTTCAGACAAAGGGGATAAAGACGGCAAAAACCGGCATATATTCGCGACACGCAATCTAACCGAGTTTGAGAAATGGAGGAACTTTGGCGACGGTTTCGACACTGGCGGTCGCGGAAGTTCACTTCACATGAATCCGAAAATCATCCACCATACTATACTCAGAGACAGACAGATAACAGCTCTTCCAATTACGCTGGCTTTCGACATCACCGGTACACCCTGTCGTCACTGCCGCCGCCACGTCCACCGCCGTACAGCGAGATCAACGACGTGAATGGCACTGCCTGTATTACGGCTATCACTACAACCGCTTGTGTTGCCATTACTTCTGTGTCGGGGGACTGGAGAAAACATACTGCTTTTCGAATCCGCTATAGCATTATGTCCCTTGCATTTTTTCTATGCAGCTTCCCAAAAGAACACAGAGAAGTAGTGACGCTTATTACAGTACAGGCAATATGCGAGGCTGTCCACCTTGCTAGCACCATACCAGCTACGACTTTTCCGAATAGGGACGAATTTGTGATAAATGCTCACAAGGAGATTTTAGCCAACGCCTTGACGGTCACGCCGGAGCCATGCAAAGAGATGATACCATCGCTCGGCGAAGTTATCTTGATATTCAGTGACACCGTCTTTCTTTTGCCTTTTTCGTCCGCCTCAAATTTTGCTACGACCTATGAGAAAGCTATTGGTGCTGCTTCTTCTGCTGTTGCTACTACTTCGTTTTGGCATCAATCCAAAGTTGCCGTTGCGTGCTCGAAGTACACTGAGAGTATTACTAAGGAGATATTAAGTGGCGTTTCCAATCTCCAATAACCGGAATATACGGGATGTCAAGAGTTGGTTATATAAACTCTGTCTACTACGTCAGGAAGTATGTGGCTTCTACATTTTGGCTTGTCCAGGTAGTAAAAGGCAACTCAACAAGGTGGATACCTGACATTTGGAATCTGTACATCTAGGGCTAGACCTAGTAATTGCAGACTGCGTACAACGCAGTCCGGCTCCCCATTAGAAACAAGAATGTTCAAAATATATCTACCAATATTTATAGAGGCAAGGCCTGCGCCTCTATTGAATAGTTATATTCAGGCCTACGCGGCATCTGACTAGATCCCTGTCAAGGCCTCTCCTTGTATGGCCCCTTCGAGAGCAGTCCTCCTCAATGGGACTGTCGGGGCGCGCTAGGAGCGCACACGGGGTAGAAGCGACAACAGCGTACATACTGTATCTTACGTTGCATATTTATTTAATGTCAGCTTTAATATATGTACATACCTTTGCTCAGCTAGAGATAAGATCTAAGATGTCCCCTCTATGCATCCAGGTAAGTTCAGGCCAGTCTTTAAGGTAGGGACAGCTCAGACTTAGTATCGTACGAGTAGCGGCCTCATCCTACAGCCCTGTCCTACAGTCACCGTGCGTTCGCATGAGCCTGCAGTTTTAATGTCAGACAACTCGGGAGAGGCAACTACTCACTCCCTGCGGACAGCCCAGTGAGTTCCTCGGAGCTGTCGGCCGTGTTCTAGCCGCAAGGTCGATGCAACAAGGCCGTACCACGCTGGACCTGCATTTGACGCGGCAACGCGAATCTGTGAGCTGGGGAGACGGTCGTCGTTAGAGGCCATGTAGTAAAGTCAGTTTGTTTATCCCTAGCATAGGGGTGGGGTTCTAGCTGGCGATAAAACAGGGCGCAGGACCCCAGCAATCAACCCACGTAAGAACAGCTCCTTGTATAGATCGCGCAGATTAGAAGACAGCAGCACCAGCGGCCCCACCAATACCCTGCAGCATCGCCATAGCAGCTAGATAACATTACAGTCCACCTTACAGTTAAGCATACACGCATCATCGATGAGTCCGTGTTCCGATTCTCTATGCGACAGCCACCTGCGTCCGACCGTGTTGACGGGATTCGATCATTTTGCTTGACACAATGTGCAGCCTCAGACTAGTCGAGCACGACAAGGTGTTGAATTTGTGGGTAACTACGCCTTTGGGTACCCACAGTTTTGAGCGAGAGCTCAGCCGCTTTCTCCTCGCGCTGCAATCCGGTACGCCGCTGAGAGCATATAATGCCTCATGTTTAGCAATATACCTCAGTGTCATCACGGTAGGTGTAGCCAGGGCAACGGAAAATTCGGCCACATACTTACTATGACCAGGCTGCACTGCTCGTAATGGACGACGAAGAGGCAGATCGAACGAGTTTCGCCGCACGTGGGTGAACCCCATGACTGCATGACAGGTAGATAGATAGATTTATTCCCTATGTACGTCTACGTTGTTTATTACGTCCTAGTCGTACCGCCAGTTGCTGGCGATCAGGGTCCAAAGTGTGGGCAGAACCCTCGTGGGGGAGAAACTGCGGTAGAAGTAGGAGAGGGTGTGTTAGCCACTTTGTGGCTAGTGGTGTGTAGCCTTAGAGGGGGCGACCCTTGCCGCGGAGCGGCTAGAGAGGTCTGATCGGACCTTGGTCCTGTTAGGGTGTGTTAGAGAGGAGAGGGTAGATAGATAGATAGATAGATAGATTTATTCCCTATGTACGTCTACGTTGTTTATTACGTCCTAGTCGTACCGCCAGTTACTGGCGATCAGGGTCCAAAGTGTGGGCAGAACCCTCGTGGGGAAGAAACTGCGGTAGAAGTAGGAGAGGGTGTGTTAGCCACTTTGTGGCTGGTGGTG
>RQWE01000141.1:0-67585 GCA_004028395.1 Leptographium galeiforme
GTGTCGCCCTGCGCCTCGGCTCGCTCGCCTGCTGGCGCGCCCACCTGCGCGTCGCCGGCCGCGTCCTGAGCGCCGGCTACGGCCGCCTCGCCGCCACGGCCCGCGGCCGCCCGCTGGCCTACGCTTTCGCCCGCATGGCCCTCCTCGTCGCGCTCGAGAACGAGGCCCGCTCCGTCACCGACCTGCCCACCATGCACCCCGGCGTTGCCGCCGACCTGGCTGCTCTCGTCGCCCAGTCGGCCGCGCCCCGGGACCGGCTCCTCGTCCTGATCCGCGCCGTCCGCAAGGTCGAGCTCAAGTTCCGCTACCAGCCGCACCTCGCCCCCAAGTGGACCCGGAAAATGGCCGACATTGAGGCCGCCCTCGCCGCCTGGCATCGTCAGCTGTCGCCCGCCGAGCTGCCCGCGGAGCCGCCCGGGCCGCCGGTCCTGGTCCGGTTCCCGGCCTGCGACACCGCCGACACCTGCGGCCCCTGCGGCCCCTGCGACCCCTGCGACGCCTGCGACGCCTGCGACACCTCTTCCCTCGCCCTCCGCCCCCTCACCTTTTTCGCCCCCGACGTCACCACGGCCGCCGTCAACTACGCCCACTTTCTCTGCGCCCGCATGTGCGCTCGCACCCGCTACCGCGTCGACACCACTCGCGTGACTCCCCCCGAGACCGAGGACACGGTCCTGCGCATCTGCCGCATTGCCGCCGGCCTCGTGCCCGCCGCCTGCGCCCGCGCCGACGCCTTTGGCCACGGCATGATGCCCGCCATCGCCGGCGCCTACTACTGGACCGCCAATCCCGCCGTGCGCCACTGGATCTGGCACTGGCTGCGCGGCTACGAGCACGCAGGGCCCCGCGAGGGACTCTGGAACGTCTGGCAGACGCGTCGGCTCATGGTCTTTCTCGACGCCGAGAGCGCGCGCCGCAAGCGTGCCACAGGCCTCTGGGAGGTTGTCGCCACCCGCATCGAGGAGGACGACGAGGGCACCGACGAGGACGAGGCTGTCTACCAGCGCGCTCTGCGGCTGCCAGCCAAGGCAGAGCCGCGCTCGTTTGACGATCGCACGCCCTTTCGCATCGTCGTCCACGCGCGCTCGGCCGACGGATGGGGGACCTACCGATACACCGTACCGTAGGACCCACGTGAGGGGCGATATATGCGAAGAGACGGTCTGGACATGTCCTCCGCCTCTGCTGTCATCCATGGGCCCGAAACTATGGATGAAACAATCAACTATAGACCAAATAAAGTAAAGATTAAAGGGTTGACTGAGGATTGAAGAACAAGCACGCCAATAAGCTACAAAGTGCCGACTTCGATCCAGTTAACATCATCATTCCCGCGTCGCCAACGAAAAAGACTACGCACCGCAGCGCGAAGCTTTCTGACAAGGTGCCACCTTGAAGGTGACAAGATAGCTATTAGGATATGACGACCTTTTCAGAACTCCGGTACATGAATTCTTACAGCCGTCAGATAACGAGAAACAAACTATTTCTTAGTCCTAGTTGGCACGCCGCAACTCGTGGCACGAACGTCAACGACAGTAGGCGGAGACCACGGACTGGTGGACAATGGTGCGTTGAGTTGCGCACTGGCGCTCGACGACAGCGGCGTGGAATGGGATAAGCTACCAAATCAGTACTCACTTCCAGTGCTACCTCCTTCACAGTCTCTTCCCCACGAGGGTTCTGCTTGTTACGGAACCTGATCGCTAGTGAGTGGCGTTATGGTTATGATGTAGATACACTTGGCTATACCGGCCGGAAGGTGGAGATTTGTAGTGTACGTAGTGTGCCTCGGCGTAGAGAGGCAGTCGATTCAACTTGCACTTCTATGTTGAACTCGAAACTGTATTATTACATTCTCCGATAATTGCCTCCAAGATCGTATTACATACACTTTAGATTTCATCCGAGTTTACCAGCCATCTCCACCGGATCTTCCCCGTCGTCTAAATGATGATTTAAAGCACGTTCTAATCACCCCTCCGTATCAAAGAACATAAACTCGCTTGTGCCCGTATTCTCGTGATAGATTCCTGACTAAACAGTCGGATATCCACGTTTTTCAAACTCAGGTGGCAGGCGAAAGCTACGTGGTGGATGCCGCCACTCCTGGTATTGAGAAACTCGCGGATCATGGATGACCTGGAGACCGGCTGCTTGATCTGCCAGACGATGCTCGTGGGTGGAATGCAACCCCGAGTTCAAAATCGGCAGCCTGGCCTCGATACTGGTAACAGCACAACCATACTTATCCATGTTCCCAATTGAACCATACCCAGACTGCATTTTATATACTTTAATACCCCATTCCAACTATAGAGACGCTTTTGGCATCGGAAGAAGATCTTCCACACTGGCCGCTGCATCTAGAGCCATGCCATAACCGGCCTGGTATCCCGTACCACCGGCACCATAGTTGTGCACGATTACGCGCGGACGGCCATCAACGATGATTTCGCTGCGCTCGACGCGGGCGCCACCTTCGCGGGACGGCCGAAGACCGGTGGCAACAGACAAGATCTCGGGCTCGCTGCTGCGCAGCTCGGGGCTGAGAGCCTTTGTTCGGGCCATAATCGATTCCGTATCGGATGCGTATGTGGCATAGTCGCTGTTGGTGAGTACGTGCACTGACACCAGAAATAGGAGGAGCGGCGTCTTACTGCACGCCTTTCTGCATATAACCCCCAAGGATAGCATTATCGCTGCCTGGCCGTGGAATGATATATGTGATATATCCCTCGCCGTAGCGCATCAGGTTGGTCTTCACAGCCGGTGCCCGCACCAGAAGGACCTGTCCACGAGTCGGGTAGCATGCTGGGTCGGCGACACCGGGCAGAGTGCTGGCACCGTTTCCGGTACAGTTGAAGACGATGGAAGTGGTAGGGCTGGCATAGGCGTCTGCCATGTCAAGCAGTCGGCGGCGGACAAAGGTGACGCCAGCATCGCGAAGATAGTTGTACAACCAGAGAAGGTGATTGGGTGCGTGGACAGTCAGGGTGGTAAAGGAGATGGCAAAGGCGGCTCCTTGAGGGAGTTGGTCAGACGGCACGACAGAGAACTAACGCCGTTGAATAGGTAAGTGGGCGAGTAACCGGCAAAGACAAGAAATGAGTAAAGCAAAGAAATGAGACGTACGTCTTGTAAATATTCAGACATGGTCTGGATCTTGTCCGTGGGGACCGCATCATCCCAGATCTCGACCGATTGCGTGCGCTGGACCCAGGCCTCTTTCGGCTGATCGCTGGCTAACTTGAGGAGATGTGCATATCCCAGACGGTCCCATCGCAAGGCATTGGGGTCGCTGCCCGAGACGGACGAGTAGTTGCAGCCGGCCCAGGGCGAAGTGTAGCTCGGCGCCGTGTCACCGGGGAGGTACTCTGCGAGGATGGTGACGGAACGGGCGAGGCCCTTTTTGGCGAGAACGCAAGCGACATCGAGACCGATGATGCCGGCTCTGGGAGAAGAGGACGAGTCAGGAGCCAGAGATGGAACACCGGATTACACAGACAACAGGACCACACACGCACCCGACAATGACAATGCTGTCCCGATTAGACATTTTCGACATTTTCACGAAACGACAACTGAAGCTTTGCAAATCACCGTGCCCGCAACCGGCCCTCGTTCTTGTAAATAATCCAAAGCTCCTCGTCCGAAGCAGGATCCACACGGCACGCCACTGTCGCCGCTAATCCCTGGACTTTTTTTTTGGGCCGATGTCTGCCGACGTTTGGCCGTTTAAGCTGTGGACCGTGATGCCAAGAGGACCTGGCCAAATTTCTCCACCCTGTAATCAATATCTCCTAGTTTGGACAAGTGATGAGCCTTATCTTTAGCGAGCGCGGTCTGACCCCCCCCCCCATGACGGATGGCGGATACCAGAAGGGTAGAGGCGAGCCGAGGAGACGAGTGTCTGCGACAAAACAAGTCCGGACGTGCAGGAAAACTACCGAGATACATGCACTCTGGCAGATCACCCACCATGTCCCAGGTCGGTCGCTGTTGGCCGCGCGAGTTCAAGTTCGTCGGTGGACCCAGCCGGAAGAGGCGTCGCAATGCGCCGAGAGCTGCTGCGACGCCGAAACGTCCCTGCGCCGATGCAGCCTTTGCACCGGTGGCCGCGCTGCCAGGGACGCACGACCCGCTGTCGCCGGCCGTTTCGGTCCACTATGGTGGGTTTATGCAGCCGACGCGAAGCGACCTGGAGCTGTCCGTCGCGCCGCCGCAACCAGCCAATGCGAATGTCCCTGTCGTGGCCCAGCCATTTCCGCAAGGACCTGGCGTGGCCAGCTGGCTTCCAGAGGAGTTTACGAGCCCCTACTTTGCCGCGACGCTCGATGCGTTTTTGTTTGAGAGTGACGAGCCGCTGGCGCTGTCCCAGCTGAGCGAGGGCCCAGTCCTGCTGCCCATGGCCATGTCGTCATCGAGTACGGAGCCGTCACTGGACTCGCCAGGAAGCAGCAGCAGCAGCAGCAGCAGCAGCAGCAGCAGAAGCCGCAGCAGCACCTCTACGAGTCCCGAGAATGTGCAGGCTCAAACCTGTGATACCATCCACGGCGGCTATGCACACGCCCACGACGAGAATCTCGTCGAGCCCACGCACACATCTGACAGCCAGGACTGTCTCGACGTATCGAGCCATCTCCGCCTCAACAAGCAGCCCTCGGCCCGGGATGACACGTTAACGCGCATGTTTGACAGATGTACGGCTCTTTTCCGATCGGGTCGCCTTGTTCCTTTTTTTTTGCTGACAAACACAGACGACCAGGAATTCTGCGTCCTTCCCATCACCCACGACTGCAACACGAACCCGTTCCGCTTCGCCTTTGGCACGGTACGCAACTTCCGTCTGTTGCGGCACTGCATCCTCGCGCTCTCGTTCAAGCATGCCAGCCACGACACGGGCGGTGCGTGTGCCAGGGAGGCGACCCTCTACCAGCGCAAGTCCTTTCAGCTGTTGCGCGATGCCATGGAAACATCCTCGAGACCAGATGTTTCCTTGCTGGATGCTGTCACGGTTCTCCTTACGCTTAGCGTATGTTGTCGTTCTTTCCTCTCGCGGCCCCGCCGACACTGTTTCTGACAGCAGCCCAGTGCGCCACCTCTGGCTTCGGATCCTGGTCGACCCAGATCCTCCGCGCCGAGCACATCCTCCGCGATACGCCGACGTCGTCCCTGTCTCCACAGCGGCACTCTCAGCTGACGCTGTTGGTCTGGTTTGACGTCATCCTGGCACTGACCAACAGGACGGGCACGCGCCTGCCAGCCCATGTGACGCAAAGCATCACCGACGACAGCGCGACGCCCGGCGGCCGCGACGAGGAGTTTTTCGCAGTGACCGGCTGCCCGCTAGACATCTTCCGCATGATGGTTCGGCTAGCAGCGTACGCACATGAGCACCGGCTGGTGGCGAGCATGTCTTGCGTGCGGTTCCACAGCGCGCCCGTGGCGCGGCTGCGGAGACGAATTGTGTCGTGGAAGTCGCCAATGTTTGCAGAGCCGTCTCTACCCGATGATCTGTCAGAGGAAGAAGTAGCCCAGGACGGTTATGCTTCTCTGGATGACAGCCTGGACAGATATCACTGTGCCGAGGCGTGGAGGTACACATTGCTGCTCTACATTGGTCGGGTGTTTGCGCCCGGTGACAATCCGGGCGACGACGATGACGACGACAACAATGTACAGAGACCAGCGACACAAAAATCCCATTCCTTATCTTGCGCCTCTCCGGCCCTTGTCTTCCTTGCCAGAAAGACGCTCAATCACGTCAAGGCCTGCCGCAGCACGACGCTCGTCCAGAAACAGCTGCTGATGCCCGTCTTTCTGGCCGGCTGCGAGACGACCGACGAAGGGCTGCGCGCCGATGCCCGCGCTTTTTGTGTATGGTGGAGCAGTCGCACGCGCTATCACATGTTCATCACGGCGCGGGCACTGCTGGAGGACGTCTGGCGGCAGGGCCTGTGGTGGGGTGCCGTGCTAGACCTGCGGACAGACAGTGGAAAGGAGTACTTGCTAGGGTAACCCGAGTACGCGAGATTTAGAAAAAATATAAAATCAGGACGGCTGTGCTCCAGTTCTGTTTCCACCACTAGCTGACCGTGGGGGTCTGGCAGGTGCTTCCTATTTGGGAATTGCCCGATTAGGCGAAATACAATGTTGTCTTACCTCCTCCCATCTTTCTCTGCCCTCTATCTTATCTCCTGCACCGTCCCTTACCCCTCCGTTGACGTATGTATATATGCCAGCCCACAGCTGCGCCAGCTTCAGTTCGGGCACATATCGGCCAGCTTATCTTGTCGTGGAGCTTCTTTTTCCTTTTCTTCGTCTTATTTCTCCCCCCTCTCTGTTTTCTTGTCGTCTTCTCCCGTTGTCTTCTTCCGTCTCTCATCTCACACGTCTTATTTATCCCCCCCTCGCTTTCCTACAAATCACGCTCCCCTATACTTCACCATGTCTACCATGAAAGAAGTCTTCTCGGCCTATGAGGGTCGCCTCGCCGAGCTCACCACCAGCTCCAACCCGCTTAGCAAAGGCATTGCTTGGATTGACGGCGAGATTGTCCCACTGCAAGAGGCTAAAATCCCTCTGCTCGACGAGGGGTTCATGCACAGCGACCTGACCTACGATGTGCCCTCGGTTTGGGACGGCCGTTTCTTCCGGCTCAACGACCACCTCGACCGCTTTGAGCGCAGTCTTGCAAAGATGCGCTTGCACTGGCCAATTCCGCGGTCCGAGGTTTTCTCTACGCTCGTCGACATGGTTGGCCGCAGCGGCATCCGCGACGCCTTTGTCGAGGTTATCGTTACACGTGGTCTCCGTGGCGTCCGAGGCACGCCTGCCGCGGAAATCCCCAAGATGGCCAACCGCCTGTACATGTTTGTTATGCCCTACGTCTGGGTTATGGATCCGGCTATGCAGCTCGCCGGTAATGGCTCAGCCATTATTACGCGCACTGTTTACCGCACCTCGCCGAGTTGCTTCGATCCTACCATTAAGAACTTGCAGTGGGGCGACCTGACGCGCGCTATGTTTGAGGCCCAGGACCGCGGTGCCGTCTATCCCTTTCTGACCGACGGCGATGGCAACCTGACCGAAGGCTCGGGCTTTAATGTGGTTATTATTAAGGATGGCATTCTGCGGTCACCGGCGCGGGGCGTGCTCGAGGGCGTGACGCGCAAGAGCGTCATAGACTCGGCTAAGAAGCTGGGTCTCGAGATGCGCATCGATTTTGTGCCCGTGGGCGACGTGTACGAGTGTGATGAGCTATTTATGTGCACGACAGCCGGCGGCGTGATGCCCATCACTTCGCTTGATGGCGTGCCCATTGGCGACGGAAAGGTGGGCCCTATCACGACTAAGATCTGGGACACATACTGGAAGTTGCACTATGACGATGCCTTTAGCTTTGTTATTAAGTATTAGGTGGGGGAGTAGAGAGGAAAAAATGCATACTTGGACAGAGACAAATATTACTTGATACTGCATAAAGGGCTAGCATATGGGAATACACTCGTAGCTTGAAGTCTAAGCATTTTGAAATCTTGCAATTTTGCTGGCTTTTGTGGAGGGAGTCTGTCTTGGACAAACCGGGACCGCCCTACTCTACACAGCACATGTTTCTTATCTTACCATTCCATCATAATCATCAAACCTCGACATGTAGCCCATGTCGACCAGCTTTACCTGGCGCCGGATATGCCGTATTTACAATGTCGCGGTCGCTGGAAGGTAACTAAACCAAGGCGCATTCAATATCATTCGTTGCTCTGTATATTGTTTCCTGACATGTTGACAGGGTTTGATCTCTAACTGACTGCATCTACATACTATCATTCGCCTTCTTGACTCCACTGGAAATGGCCATGACCGGCTCATCGTCCTCGCCAATCAAGACAGTCTTGTGCAAGGCTGCCATCCGCCGCTCGCGCAGCTTTTCCTCGTCGATGCGCGGGCCCTTGAAGGTCTTCCGCTTGAGCGAGAACCATAGGAGAAGGACCAGCGAGAACAAGCCGACGGCCACGACCGAGACATAGCTCATGTTCTGCGCTGTCACTGGCATAGCCGTTGGGAAGCAGGCGATGATATCAATAAACACCACCCATGCAACCGAGATGGCATTGATGGCCCAACCATAACGGCCAAGTGAGAAGAAACGCTCAGGCAGGACCTTGTCGCGGCCGCGCCACAGCAGTATCGCCTGGGGTACAGCGCACGACGTTTGCAGGTAGATAATGTTGGCGCTGACCATGGCCGCAAAGGCCGTTGAGGACCCGATAAAGATGAGCGCATACAGCGTGACGAAAACGCCCGACAGTAAGACGGCGTTCATTGGCATCTTGAAGCGGTGGTTGACGCGCATCCAGATGTGCGAGAAGGGAAGGGCGCCGTCTCGGGAAACGGCCCAGAGGGTGCGGGATGATGTGGTCACGTTGCCGACGAGGCAGCCAAAGAAGCAGGTGGCGAAGAGGGCCACGAGGGCTGAAGCGGCAGCGTCAGAGCCGGTGCCCTGGCGGTAGATTTCGATCAGCGGCAGGCCAGTCGGCGTGTCGAGCACGGCCTGCACGTCGTGGATGGCGTAGATGCAGGCGCAGGCAAACGGAAAGGCCGTGACGAGGCCGCCCAGCAGGGGGAGCAGAATCACGCGGGGGACGTTTCGGCCCGGGTTCGAGATCTCTTCGCACATGTGGGCGCCGGCGTCGCTGCCGAGGAAGCTAAAGACCGAGTTGACAATGGCGAAGAGAAAGGTCAGGCCTTGGTTCGACCAGCCGGTGCTGGTGGTGATGTCGCCAAACATCCAGGAGCGAGATGCGTGGTTATGACGGCCGCAGATGAAAAGCGTGAGAGTCGTCGCGATGAGGACCGCGACCGACAAGTAGGCTGCACATGCGTGTTAGTGGTTGTGGAGAAAAGGCATTCCGGGACACGTACTGATCGCCTTGTTGAAAAGGGGAATAATGTGGTGGCCAAAGATGTTGAGCGCCACGGCCGTCCACATCAGCAGCACCGCCACCAGGTACTGATGCCAGTGCTCGTAGACGTATTCGTCGTGCCACTCAATCGCAATTGACAGGACCATGGACGCCACAAAGTTGGACACGCTGCAGGCCCCCATCCACCAGCCAATCACGCTCAGCCAGGCGTTGCAAAAGGCCGCAAACGGCTTGTACGGCTCGCTGGACACCATGTACGACCAGTAGTACTGTGCCCCAGCGACGGGGTAGGCCGACGCGAGCTCGGCCATGCCCAGCGATAGCACCAGCGTCATGACACCGGCGACGGGCAGCGTCCAGATGGCGCCGGCACCCGAGGCCTCGGTGATGCCGGTACCGACGGCGGAGCCAAAGCCGAGCCACGTGCATGTGAGCGTGAAGGAGAGAGCCGAAAGGGACAGGACGGAGAACTGGCGCGGCATCTCGCGCTTGTAGCCGACAGCCTCGAGTTCGAGGTCGTCGAGCTCCGATAGGTCATCGTGGACGGACATTGTAGGGCTTGGTAGAACGTGGGAACAATTAGGTGGTGCAAAGGGAAAAAAGACGGAAATCGGTATCTTCAAACTTCACGTCGTGCCAAAGTAGATACCTTTGGCATCTTATGCAATTTATGAATGTATCTCGCCAGCCAAAGTCAAAACACGCGATGCAGTTGTCGCCTAGGAGCCGTTATCATATCTAAGAACGACACCGTTCCAGCTCGCGATATCTCCTCTTTGGGCGTAGTGAGGAGGGGCAGGCTAGCGATGCTGCAGGCCGTTAGCCTGAATTGCCATTGCACGCGTGTGGACTTGCTCAGTTTTGGGCGTTGCAACCCTTTGCGTATACTCGTAATAGCACTCGACACATCTTGCGGTCTCCTTATCGTCTTCTTCTGCAGGCCATTTCCTACGTCGTCGGAATTGTATATTTGAGGTTTGGCTCCTTGGCAGACCGTTATCTATCAGTGTGAGTGAAGACTGTTACATCTTACCGACATGGGGACCCACATGTTCCATGCAACACCAACCGATGATGGTGGCTGCAAATTTCCTAAACTGGAGAAATCAGAAGCAGGCTAAACGGCGGCCGTTGGGGCGGGTTTTTGTACCGTGTCTTCGAATTGCCTCACCACGACATGATTCAAGATAATGAATCTCACGTTTACGACGTAGTGGATGCATCCATCGTCCACCTTTCTACGCTTGGAATCTCCAACTGTGTACCATCTCCGTTCCTGTGATCGGCAAAACTCTTGCCGCATCGGCAACCACGTGCTGAATATATTGACGGATATGAGCAAAGACGAAAATCAACACTATGGTGTTGGGCGATAGTATGCGGCAGATACCTAGGCGGCAGAAGCACCGAGTTAGAAAAGAATACATGGAGAGCTTGCTTTCGGGTGTTTTTGATGCTGACTTTCAGACGCCACCAGCAACACCTAAGAGACCGGCAGAAACGACGCAAAGAGTGGCAAAATGTCAGAAAAAGAAGACATCACCATGAAGGATGACATGATGACACAGAGTCCAGGACCTTGACATCGGCGAGATGGCCGTCACACCGCAGGTCGACATTGTTGGTTCGCACTCGGTTCATTCATTCCCCTCCGATCTCACTTGCCCCGTTTCTAGCTCCGGCTTCCCACCCCGTAAAGCTCTTGTTAATTGGAGTGAATATGCGGCATGCAAGCCATTGAAGGACGGCAAGATGATGCCTTTGGTTGAGAAAGCCCTCCGGCGCCGAATCGGTAGCTGATGATATATTCTTCAATTTCTACTTACTTTTCCGGGGCATTACTAATCACAGCCCGGCTGTTTCTTCGATTCTCCTTTTTGAATATCTAAAACAGTCTGGGAGGCCCGTTGCCTTCCAAGAGTCTCCAAACATGAGTTGGACGAGGCCAGGAACACACGTAAAGATCCTTGCCATTCCTACCTCGCTGTCAGCCGATTCCACCTGCAATAATGAGACGGGAAGAATGGCTAACTTACCATGTCCATTAAACCCTGTGCAAATCCATTGACCAGAAAGTTCTTCAATACGTCCTACCAATGGTACGGAATCTGCCGTGATACCAATTATTCCAACCCAGACATGGTCCAGTCCTTCGCCATGTCTAGCTCCTCCACCGTCCAGCCCCACCAGTCTTTAAAACTCAACCCGGCTGCTCTCCTTAATTGGCTCGCTGTATGTCGTATCGTCGAAACCTGTGAAGGGTTTTTGGAAGCCTCTATCCCAACCAGAGGTGTATGCCACCCTCAGTGATCAACAACCCAACGCGTGGTATGCGACTGCCGTGAGTGCCATGAATCGTGAGCGGGGAAAGCCCCTCTAGGTGGAATCAGCCACTGACCAGCGGTAGTAGACGTCCTGGACGCGTGGCGTTTGTACGAGCATATGCGAGACGTACTCCGCACAGCTAGCCTTTAGTAGGCCAACGAGACGGCACGCGGAGAAAAGGCCACTTAACTTGCACGCATGGTCCAAGCCTGAACTGTATTAACCCCAGCGCCCCAAATTTTGAGCACACGATGGAACGTGGAGCACGGATACAGGAAGCCACTGCGTCCTAATCGGGCTTGGAACGGCCCCTTTGCGCTTCCATCCCGTGCGGGGTATCGCCTCGAACCGACAATCAAATCATTATGGTCCGGACTCAGGACACGATCTTGCCATTTTCTGCTCACTTTGTGCTATTCTGCTACGTCGTACGTCGCCGGCAGAACGGCGATACTTGCAGCTCTGATGCCAAGGATAGCCAGCTACAGCAACGGAGCTGCGGAACAATGCTTGCCCGTAGCAGATGTATTATGGGAGCAACTGAGGTTGAAATTATGGGGAAAAGTGAAACTGTAACTGTTGATCAGACACTTCTGGAGGCCAGGTTGAGAATTCGAATACAAAATGAAAGCCTGCTCTTGAAAAACACACATCTGTGGCAGTTACCATCAACTGCCGCAAAATGTCTGGAAACGCTTCTCCAGCCCCAACCTAGCGTTCTTGCCTTGGCGGCGGCAGCCAAAAATGATGGCATATTTTTTGTGTCGCTAATACTGCATGGCTCATTACGACGCATGACTGACAGACAGGGGACAGGGTGGCCTGTGGGGATAGTTCGCCTGTAGAGGACGAGTAGCATCGGCCGGGTGCAGAGCAACTCTCAGTCTGGGGCTCCCCCGCACAAATGCAGGGCCTAGTTCCCCAGCTTTGCATCTGCCGGGAGCATCTTTGTGAGAGGTGTGGAGAAGACTTGTGGCTGTCTCAAATTGTTGCTAAACGAGGAGAAGGGGGGCTGGGGAAATCCGGGGTTGCGACCCCTTGCCAGGGTCTTTGAGTCGGTTCAATTATTCCGAGCGCGTACAGAGGAGTAGAGAGACGAAATGCAGAGGCAAGAGTCCGTTTGGAGATATAATGCACCAAGATGCGATGGCTTTGTTTTGGTCTGAGCCTGACAGCATCAGCTTGGACTTTTTCTGATTTCCGACTTGCTGTTTCGACCCTGGCGGCTGCGTCGCCTCTGTTGGAAACATGACTTTTGGGATATGGGACCCGATCTGGGCCCACGGGAGCCAAGGAGACTCATGTCGGCTTCCGGGAACCGAGCTTCTGCTGGACGATGACACTGAGGATGTCATGCCCGCTGCCGAGGCGCATCGGCTCAAGCGCATCGAGAACAAGGTGAGACTGGCGTGGAGACGGCGGCACTGAAGCTGTACTGTACGGTGGCTAACGCGCTTGACGCGTAGGGACGCGACATTATTCTCGTGCCACAGCCGACGGACGATCCAAACGACCCGCTGGTGAGCGAACCTGCGTGCACCGTTGTTCACAACAAGCTGCTGACCATGACAAGCTCTGGCCGCATTGGCAAAAGGAGGTTGCCTTTTGGACCATTTTTTTCAACGCCATCATCTTTGCCATCCTCCCGGGCCCCCTGCTGTCTCCGGTCACGCTCTACCTCGCGGGCGTGCTGGACCTGCCGGTGTCGCGCATCGCCGCGCTTTCGGGCTACCAGCTCCTGGTCGTCGCCGCCTTTGGGCCCATTGTGTCGGTGCTGTCGCACAAGTACGGCAAGCGACCCCAGTTTCTGTTTGCCAGCGCCATGGCCACGGTCGGCACGGCCGTGTGCGTGGCCGGCGCCGAGACAGAGCACTACCACACCATCCTGGGCGGCCGCATCGTGCAGGGCCTGGGCGTGACGGCCTGGGAGAGCCTTGCGGTGGCCACCGTCGGCGACCTGTACTATCTGCACGAGCGCGGCACCCGGACGGCCATTCTCGTGTCGGCGCTGGCCTGCACGGCGGCGCTGGTGTCCGTGTTCAGCGGCCTCCTGGTCGAGGGCATCGGCTGGAAGAATTTGTTCATCGTGCTGCTGCCCATTGACTTTGCCTGCCTGCTGGTGACTGTTTTCTTCTTGCCCGAAACACAGTTCCTGCGACCCGAGACGACCGGCCTCCATGGGGATGACGACAACGGCAAGCTGGGCATCGAAGAGGTGGAAAAGCTCCCTGGCACGACCGACAGAACGGAGCCGTCCACAGGAGCGGGTGGACAGCGGACCCGATCGTCGTATCTGTCCAGGCTGGCACCCTACAGCGGCATCCAGTACACGGACAAGGGCCTCCCGCGGCTGCTGCTCGAGATCGCCGTGCACATTGCGAATCCGGCCGTGTGGTGGATCATGCTGGCCAGCGGCGTGTTGATCTCGCTGTTTGTCGTCACGGCCTACATCCTGTCGCAGATCTGGACCCCGCCGCCATACAGCCTCGGCGTGGCCGCCAACGGGGTCTTTTACATTGGTGCCTTTATCGGCGGTGCTCTGGCTATTGGCGTGGGCCCCTTTTGCGACTGGACCGCCCGTGCCCTGGCCCGTCGCAACCACGGCGTCTTTGAGGCCGAGTTCCGTCTGCCCGCCAACATCTTGGGCGCCCTATTCGTCGGGCTGGGCTGGTTTCTCTTCATGTGGGACGTGGAGCACCCAAAACCGCATGGCTACTATATCGGCTCCTTTTTCTTTGGCCTGATCTGTCTGGGCGGCTCCATTCCGTCCACGTCGGCCGGCCTCTACATCCTGTACGTTCTGCCGCTGCTTCTTGATCTGTGTGCTTTACACTGACTTCCGTCCAGAGACGCCTTTCCTCGGCAGTCGACCGAGATCTTCGTACTGCAGATGATGCTCAAGAACTTTCTCTTCTACGCCTTCTCTACTTTTATCAACACCTGGGAAGCCACGTCGGGCCCTGGCGCTGTTTTCCGCACGTTCGGCATCGTGTCCCTGGCCCTCTTGGCGACTTGCATTCCCATGTGTAAGTGCAGGCGGAGGCGAATACTGCCATTTTGGCAAGGCTGACACGCTGACATACACAGATCTTTTTGGCAAGGTGAACCGCCGTCTCATGCACAATCTGCACAGCAAATACCCTATATTTGGATCGATGGGTTGATGAGTTTGGACGAGCAGAGGCTCATATTTCACAAAATGAACATGTGAACACAAATCACAGGCCTCCATCGTACCGTTGTACATTGTACCATTGTAAGCCTCCGTCCTGTGCCCTTTACTGCTCTCTGAGGAGTTGAATCCGCCAAGGTCGGCAGCACATCAATGACTGCCTTTGCGACTCTTTTGGGCCCGAGAAGAAGCCAGGCCGTGTAGAGGTAAACCAGGATGGGTACTTGTGTGAAAAGAAGTGGCCATCCTCTATTCCAACGTCTCCTACTTCCGCGGCGGCGTGCTGCCGAGCAGCCACTTTGTGGTAAAGGCCGGGTAGCGCTCGCCGGCAATGTCGGCAGAATCGACAGCGGCGCGGAGCTGGGCGACCTCGGCGTCGGTCAGGTGGACGGCCATGGCGCCGACGTTCTCGTCAAAGTAGGCCTCCTTCTTGGTGCCGGGAATGGGGAAGATGTCGGGCCCCTGGCTGCTGAGCCAGGCGAGGGTCAGCTGGCCGGCCGTGCAGCCCTTGGCCTTGGCCACGGCGACAAAGGTGTCGACGAGCTTGAGGTTGTGGGCGAGGTTGTCGGGGTCGGCGAACCGAGGCGCCAGCGTGCGGAAGTCACCGGCGGGGAAATCGGCGGTGCTGCGGTAGCGGCCGGTAAAGAGGCCGCGGCCGAGCGGCGAGTAGGCGACGACGGCGATGCCCAGCTCGCGGCAGACGGCGAGCAGGCCGGTGGACGGCCTCTCGATGAGCGTCTCAAACGGGCTGTACTCGATCTGAAAGGCCGTGATCGGGTGGACGGCGTGGGCGCGTCGGATGGTGTCGGCCGTGACCTCGGACAGGCCAAGATAGCGGATCTTGCCCTCCTTCTTGAGCTCGACGAGCGTGTCGACCGTGTCCTCGATCGGCGTCACCTGGTCGACGCGGTGCACGTAGTAGAGGTCGACGTGGTCGACGCCCAGACGGGCCAGGCTGCGGGCGAGGGCCTCGCGCACGTACGCCGGGTCAGAGCGGACGCCGCCCGTCGCCACGTTGCCAAACTTGGTCGCCAGGAAAATGGTCTCGCGCGCGCCCGGGTTGCGCCGGAACCACGTGCCCAGCAGGTCCTCGCTGTCGCCGTACATGTCGGCCGTGTCCCAGAAGCGCTGGCCGGAGGCGTAGACGTGGTCCAGAAAGGCGAGGCGCTCCTCCTCGGTGCCAACGGCGCCGTAGAACCGGCTCAGGCCCATCAGGCCGCAGCCAATGGCCGTGACCTCGGGACCGTTGTGGCCGAGCGGACGGGTGGGAAAGGGCATAGTGAAGACGACGAAGAGAATAAAAGTTGAGCTGTCCAACTGTCAAAATGTCGAGCTGGTTGGGAGTTGAAGGCGGCGCCGGCTATCCGGCCGCCAGATTCCAGATACCTGGCCCCTCTTCCTTAGTAGATCCGCTAAGGTGGACGGCATTGTTGGACGGCAATGCGGGATGTAGGAGTTAAGATGCCTCTGTGCAGACCCACTTATTGGTCGCAGAGCGGGACTACTGTCGCGATGACGTGCTGGTATGAGATGGATATCTGGTGAGGAAAGGTCATAGGAGCTTGGGAATGAGGAGGGAAATATCAAACATCTTCACGCACTATAAGGTCCAATATGTGCAATCAAGTCAAGACAAAAACAAAGGTTCATGATACGTTATGACCACACCTCGACATCAGATTGAACTTCACTGTCATGAAGAGAGCACGCCCGCGACTGAAGCGGTCACGTCCGGGAACCTCACTAGGTCGCGTGCTAGAGCCCTGTACTCCGACTCTTTGCAACAGCAGATTTCGAAATTTCCAGCAGTCGAAAGGGCAGCCAATCGTAGGCGGGGCGTGGAGTAAATTCCCTGTACGCATGTAGACCTTGCGCCAAACCCACTAATTCCAATGTAATCGCGGCTCATCTTTTTCGCCGGAGCTCTTCTCGCTCAACACTGTTTTACCACTCGATCGTCTGTCCGTATCCTGCCCTGCGTATCCAGAGCGGGATGGAGGTATCTGTCGCTGGGCACAAAAATTTGAGGAGTGCGTGCGACAGGTGCTACGAGCTCAAAGAACGATGCCAGCGCACAACGGCCGCCGCTCGCTGTGCACGGTGCCAACGACTGGGCCGGGCTTGTCTGACGGTACGGCCCGTGCGGCCAGCCGGCAGAAGGACGCAGCAGGAGAGGAGCCCTGTCTCAGGCGCGGCGTCAGACAGGAGCCATACACTGGAGCATGGCATCAACACATATTTGGACGCCGTTCCCGATCTGCTACCCCACGAAAAGGAGCTGTTGCTGGGTTTCCTAGGCCGGCCAGAAAGCCTAGACCACTATGTCGTGTGCTCCAGCTTTGTGGCCGAGCAGCAGCAATCGCTCGCCGCACAGCTTCCGGTGGCCCCGTCACTTCTCAAGGACGCTTATCTTGCGTGTGCTGTCGCGCTGGAGCTGCTCGAATCCGACTCAGTCACAGACACCGACAGGAGGTCCTGTGTCGGCTACATTAACAAGGCCATGAGCGCGCTGCGCTCGCTACCTGTTTTGCGCCCACGGGACGCTGCCCTATGTCACACTCTGGGCAGTGTGCTGGCGTTCTCGATATACTCGGCCATCGGCGTAGGAGGCCCGGAAATCTGCCGTTACTGTCTCGGCACAACCGACCCTTTCGTGGGGACAGCAGTGTCTGATGCACACAGTGACACATGGCAGAACTTCCTGGTCTTGCTGGAGACGGCGGACTGTCTTGTGTACCGACGAAAACCGACGCGGAAAATTCAGACGCCGGCCGCTGTCGTTGACCGCCGTCTTGGTCTCTGCTCACCCCTCCTGCCCTACTACCACGACCTGTGCATCATCAGCAACGCACTTCTCAACACAGCCGACGTCGGCATTCTGGCCCGACTTGAGAAGCAGCTGGAGGGAATCCGTGCTGTGGTGGAGTCGTGGCAGCCATCTCCCTCGGACGACCTTGTCGAGCGATTCGACTCGGCAGAAATCGTCCACCTGCTGGCGCAAGCCTAGGTCTATCGCTTGGGGGCGCTCCTCGTCGGCCACCGCTTGCGATTTCCATTTGGCTGCGCGGACGCCCAGGCCGAAATATGGGCCAAGGAACTCATGATGGAGCTTGAAATGGCTAAACACGTTACTAAACGGGCCCTGCGATTTGCGACGTTGCCTTTCATTGTCGCTGCTGTCGAGGCTAGAGAGGAGAGCACGCGCCTCAAGACGCTCCAGCGCGTGGACGACTTCGTCGATCACTTTGCTCCGTTCTTGGGAAAGGCGACAAAAATATTTCTGTCTAGAGTTTGGTACGAGCGAGACATGCATATCACCAGTCGTTGGCTTGATTCAATTCACAAGCCATGTCCTGTGGTAGATTCTATTGATGCGACTTGCTTTGGCAACCCGCGTATGGAGAGCAGTTGTGTATGAGAGATTGTCATATTAGAATACACTACTCACTCAGAGTTGATTTATTATAGAGTCGAGCACGGCTGCCGTCTTGACCAATGCCTCATCCTTGTGCCTATATCCAATCACCTGGACGCAAACCGGCATTTCCTTGTACTGCTCCGGGCCGGTATCTATGGACGTTAGTGTTAGAATCCATATGCGCCATGTCGGGGTGAGGTTGTACCTACAGAGACCGTAGATCTTTTCGTCGTTTGCCCCGAACTTTGCATTTTCCAAATCGTCGACCAAATCACAATCTCGCACCTGGTCCACGGGAATCACAATAGCCGGGTAGTCGAGATAGTTCCATAGGCCAGTACATGTCACTGTCATCCAGGAATCTAGAGGAACTGCCGTGTGCGGTGCCGGAGGCATCAGGATGGCATCTAGATTGTTGTCGCAAAACAGTTTGAGGTACGATTTGGCAGCCTCGGCGCGGCGGACGTTCAGATCAAAAAGTCCCTGCAACGACGTCCCCGGCATGGACAACAGGCCACTGGCTTCGAGCGACGGGATGACAGGCTCGCCTGTCCGCGCAAATTGTTCGTAATAGTGCTTTATCTGTCAGTCCAGAGGTGACAGGTATCAGAGATCTGGCAGGCTCACCTGGCTTCCCAAAAGTGTGAAATAGCCAATGAGGTCCTGAATGTGCAAGTGGACATCGGGCAGGCTTATGGGGATGACTTTGACATTGCCGTTTTCTCGGAGACGATCCACTGCCTGCTGCAAGCCCCTTCTGACCGGCGGGGACGGAGTATATATGCCGTCATTCAGAGCCACGCCGACCCGGAGCTTAGACTTGGGCTCAATATTGGTCCAAGGAACTGAGACTGAAGTGCTGTCGTATCTCCAGGTGTCTGCTTGGAGAATGGTCTGTAAAAAGAGAGAGCAGTCCCGGAGTGAGGTTGCCATGGGCCCCGCAGTCGAACGGACGAAATCCGTCCCTGGTGGGGTGAGATCTCGCACTCCACCATGGGGAACCAGGCCGACGCTGGGCCGGAATCCGTAGAGTCCATTACAGACCGAAGGGACGCGGATGCTGCCACCAATGTCTGTCCCGACCCCGAGAATGCTTCCCCGAAGTGCAATGAGGGCACCTTCACCTCCTGTGCTTCCACCCGCCGTGAGAAGCTTGTTGCGAGGATTTAGAGTTCGTCCAAAAATATAATTCTCACTGTCGCCGGTCATGACGGACTGGGGCAGATTTGTTTTGCAGTACAGGACCGCGCCCAAGTCGAGCAGCATGGCGGCCAGCGCGCTGTGGTCCCCGGCCGGCTCGTCCACATAGCAGCCCAATCCGGTAGACGTATCGTATCCACAGACTCGAAAGCTGTCTTTGAGCGAGACGGGCAGCCCGAACAGCGGCGGAAGGACGCTTCCACGCGACTTTGGGTCATATTCCCGATCGAGCTTCTTGGCCCGTTCAATCGCGCCGTCAAAGAACGTCTCCGTTAGGCAGTTTGTCTGCCATATGCTCAAAGTTAGCATGTCTTCTTCAGCCGGTGCCCAGCCGACTGACCAGCTGCTGGGCAATGGCAGCCCGTTTGCAAAAGGCCACAGTCACTTGCTCGGCTGACCAGACTCCAGCTTTGAGCTTCTCAAGAAGGGCAGTCGCGTCGTAGTCAGAAGTGATTCGGATTTCTGTCTCGTTCAACAGCCCACAGGTAGCCGGAACATCCATGACGTTGGCGGTATCATGAAACTTGTCTGTAGAAATCCGCCAAGCTTTCGGAATCTTGTCCCATTGCTGCGCCTGTTTAGCCGCGGCAATGGCCTTGTAGTTCTTTATCTCTGATGGCATGTTTTTCTGGTGCGAGTGGTTATAATTTGTAAATTGTTGTTCGTGGATTCGTTTTCTTCCATGTCTTGGGCCTTTTAGGCTTTTTATCGGGGCAGCAAACAGATGCGCCTTGCGAATTGTTGAGCCTGATTCCAAGCCCGGTTCCGGTTCCGGTTCCGGCCTCAACCCAGAGAAATGGGCCGCCCAATCTCAGGTGGTCTTCTTTCTTGTAGACTCTTCGTTGACGGCCCAACACTTTGTACTTGTGCCATAGTAATCGCGAGTTGTGGAAACGCCCCAATTTAGCCCTCTGCAAGACTACATCATATTAGTGGGGTGCCTTCCTCCGGGTCCACCTTCCGGTCCATCCTCCGGTCAACCCTCCGGTCAACTCTCCGGCTTATGATATGACTTGAATTATGTGTAAATTGCAACTCAAAAGTTTGTTTCCACCAAGTGCAGTCGGCGTCAGGCACGGATAGCTGGTCGCCCATCAGGACGCATCACGAGGCATCGCTGGAGAAGACCCGGGTCAGGCCGAAGTATAGCGTTTCCCGGGCGTCAAGGTAAAAAGCTTATCATCTGTTGCTGCTGCCAGTATGCTGCCAGCACGGGCGGTCTCGATTTCTGCGTCTAGTCCAGACGATTAAAGGCGAAAACGTAAGTGTCTCGATGAACGACACTTTGCGTGTCATGCGGGGGCACTACACTCTCTGCTCGTCGATGATGAACCTGCATGCTCTAGACGTTTTTGTCAGCGTGGCCGGTTATGTAAGACCTCGATAAAAACTGAGAGGATCGTGGGCTGCTCGCCAGCTGTTCGCACTCCTAAAATTTAGCGGAGCATATAGCCAGCCAGAAGCCAAGGCGAGCCAAGAAGCAAATGCAGCAAAAAAAACACAGTTTAGTCCGTAACTTGTCATACGATCTTTGAAGCAGGTCATGGTAGTGCATTCTGCTCTACCAAGGCAGCTCGTTTCCTCCCATTGGCTAAAATAAGTCTAATGTCTAAAATCTCAATCCAGAAGTGCACGGTTCATTTCCCAGACGTTGTGCTGTGCAATGCAGCAGGTCTATCCACATTTCCACATCTTTTCGAGGACATCTAAGCCGTACCAGTCGGCGCTGTTCCGTTGCCAAAGAAGGTGCCGTTCGGTGCACCGCCACTGGAGCCGCCGCCGGGGCCGCCAACCGAAGACGAGTCGTCGCTCTCCACGCCGCCATCGGCATACAGGTATGCGGCAGGCGTGACGGAGTCAGACAACGTAGTGTTGATGCCAAAGGCGATCCAGGCAAAGAGACCGTCCGAGACGCTGTCGCCAAGAAGGGTGTACTCCATTATGGGGTCGACACCGTCGGTGGCCGCCTCTTCGCTCAGGATGCTGTCATCCGCGTTGGTCGTGAGGTCCTGAGTGTTGGTGTTGTAGGGTGCCTGAAGCTCGACCTCGGTGATGAGGCTCTGGTCAAAGAACGTCTGGCCAACGTGACTGGCGTAGCTCTGAGTGCCCAGAGTGCTGTTGGCCAGCAGCGTGGCGTTGGTGTGCACCATGACGTGGATGTGGGTGGCACGGCTGGTGTAGTGGCCCGGGAAGATGGACTCGAACTCGGCCACGCCATTGGCGTCGCTCAGCTGGATGCCGCGGAGCCAGGTCTTGTCAATGTTGGCCGTGTCCGAGGAGTCGCCGTTGCCATTGGCGACAATGCCCGAGTAGACACCGGTGGCGTTGCAGTGCCAGATCTCAACGTAGACGTCGGGAACCGGCTCACAGGTGTTTACGTCAACGACCTGGTAGTCGAGCAAAACGTTGACGCCCTCCTGGTCCTCGATTATGTCCTCGCGGACGTACTCGCCAGCCACGTCTATTTCACAGGTTAGCCAGTGAAGGAACAGAAAACGGGGCAGACATGGCACGTACAGTACGGCCCCTGGGTGACTTCGGGAGTCAGAATGCAAGAGTTGTAGTCAGCGAACAGGGTGGCCGGATCCGTGTTTTTCGTGTAGCAGGCCGAGGTCTCGTTGTGGCTCGTGGCGAGGACGGAGGCGAGGTCGCGCCTCTTGATGCCACGCTTCTGGCGAGCCTTGTCAACCCGCGCAACACGCCGACGCACATTCTCGGCCTGCAGATTGCGAGCCTTGAGCTTGTCGGCGCAGTGGACAAGGGATGTGCGCTTGACCGACTGGAGGTAGTCACGCCGCTCTGCGGCCTCCTGCTGGACGTTGTGTCCAGGGTGCGCAACAACTACGCCGCCCAGTGCAAGGCCGGTGACAATGGAAGAGAAACGCATCTTGAGAGACGAGGAAGAGGGAGACGAAAACGGTTCGAGTTCAGTGAAAGTAGTACTGAATTTGATGCTTCGTTTTCCATTTCATCCCTACCAGTCTCGCATCGCTGTATATATACGTCTGCTCGATCCCAAGACTTTCCGAGCACCCGTACATGCAGCCCAGCTTCCATCAGGACGCGTAACTACCTACCTAATGGCCAACTCTGCAAACGCACTACCGACCGTTCCCCGAGACCTCTTTTGGTGATGACGCGGCGCATCTTGCCCAGCTGCCGACCTATCAAAGCTACGCAAAAACAATCAAGACAGCAGTGCCGGCACTAGAATCCAGGGGGAGCTTTGGTGGCGGATAGCAACACGTAAGCTCAACCTTGGCAAAAAGGTCCGAGGGGGGGGCAAATATACTTTTTTACTGTAGTCGATTACGACTGGCTGCATGACGAGTCACAGGCTAGGAAATGCTCTTTGCACAGATACACTATTTTCCACTGGCTTGACAGTGGCCATGCAGGAGAGCCGAGTAATGTGGGCCTGGCTTGTCGTTGCAACCGTAGTCGTAAGCTGTCCCTGGGCAAAATGTTTCGTAATGGAAGAGGAAATCCACCAGACGGACAAGTTCAGATTCAAGGCATTTAGACCGCATTTTAGTGGCTGGTCCGTTGCACTAGGGCCTCAATTCCACAGACCAGACATCCCTGCGTAATATAGCTTTATGGTGCGGTTGCACAGTACATGGGGGGTGGCAAAAGCTTCCGCTAGGCCTCGTAGTTTTTCAACTCATACAAACGTTTTCTCTTCTGTAACGGCATTCTCACTTGGATACATACCAGGTTGTTAGATAATAAACGAGGGGCTCCTTGGCTATGCCGTGCTAGCGCATCTGATTTCTGTGGCTGCGCCACCGGCAATAGCCGACGCTTACGGCCCATTTTGCCGATCTGTGGGACCGGAAATTACAAACGTTTAGGCTTCGGCAACCTATCCCTTTCGGGGGCGACGGGGCGGTCAGCACACAGTTTGACTCGAATATGGGGGCACAACAGTTTTATTTCCATTTAGAGCCACGCCAGCTTCAACGCGCATATGAATAGCATTGGTTTTCTGTTGTCATTACCAGCACTGCCGATATAGGTTGGGCATCCAGTCTACGCAAGCGAGCAGTTCGTCTGCGCAAAGGAGTGGCTGCTTGCTAAGGCAGACTGATCCGCTTGTCTTGTCGTATGTAGGAGATAGTTGCTCATTTTAACGGCTCGATAATTGTAAACGGTAAAGGTTGCAAATGAGACTTTTTCATTCGTCAAATGGCACTGCATTATTGCAATTGGTGACCGAAGCTCTCGACGGCTTCCGCAGGTGATGTCTCTCGGGAGGATCAGAAAGCCATTTCCCTCGCTGCTGCATCCCTGCCGCTGCTTGCCGAGTCTCGGGAATTAAACGGGCCAGTTGACGAGGAGTCTTTTTGGAAGCTTTTAGGGGTCTGAGCCAAGCATGGTCGAAAATGAAGCTACGGGCCGGCCCCAGGAATGGCATTAACGGTCGTCAAGACTGCAGAGGGGCTGTTGGAGACTGTTTCTAGGGCAGTCAGTTACACGTGTTGGCGGATCTGTTTGGGATTTTGTACTTTAGTATGCCAAACGACTTGGCGAACATGACATAATATTTGGTGATTGCCCCTCGGCTGCACTGTTCTCCCGCACCCATCTGATTCCCAGACTTATCGTCCCTGCAAGATCTCATCGTGGCGCACCAAGGATCGACGCTACGCATTCCTTCATTAGGCGTTTTTTCTCCTAATCAAGACAACGGATAAGACGCTAGATACATATGCATGAAGGCGTATTTACTTCGTGATAAACGTACTTGACGCTTCAAGCTGCTTGATGGTCCGTTTTCTTTCTGCTTTTACTTGCTATACACTTGCTCGGCCATCAATCCTTGGTAGTGACGGGCACAGCCACCATCAGCCCGATCAGACTGCGGGCCACCTCGGCAGCAGCCAGACAAGTCGTCTCGCCCGTGTTGTCGTATGCTGGCGCCACCTCGACGACGTCTGCGCCAATGACCTTCATTCCGACGAGGCCGTCTAGGATAGTCAGCAGCTCGCGCGTGGTCCAGCCGCCGGGCTCCGCCGTGCCGGTAGCGGGTGCGTATGCCTATCAGGTAATCAGCAAGAGGGTCGCTCGGGAGGGATACAAGAAAACAAGAGAGCCGCACTGGATCCAGAACATCAATGTCCACGGTGATGTAGACCTTGCTGTCGCCGACACGACTCTTGAGCTTATCGATGACGCCCTTCGTGCCCATCGTATCAATGTCGCGGGCAGTGACAATGTCGAAGCCGCACTGCACGTCGTTGTTGAGGTCGCGGTGCTGCGTCCCGAGCGGGGCGCGAATGCCGGCATGGATGGACGAGTCGTTGGAGATGAGGCCCTCCTCGTGGGCAATGTGCAGAAAGGTGCCGTGATTGACAGAGGCGTAGTCATTGATGCCACCGCCAGAGACGGTAGGATCCCAGGTGTCGATGTGCGAGTCAAAATGGATAACGCTCACGACGCCCCAGTACTCGTACGTAGAGCGCAGTGCGGCCAGGGTGATGGTGTGGTCGCCGCCCAGCATCATGACACGTGGGATGGTGGCAATGGAGGCGTTGTTGGCCATGCGACCGGAGGTGATCTGTCGGTTAGCAACGCTTTGGAGTGGCAGGAAGCTGTTGGGCAGGCTCTCTCTACACACACCTTGTGCGCCTTGACCAGCTGCTTGAGGGCCATGGTATTGTCAACAACGGTCAGCGGGGCGTCGCCGCAGTCCACCAGCTTGGCCCACTCCTGGAACCGGTTGTGGCCCGAGTAGACGTTCCACGAGTGCAGCGGGCGGATGCGGCGAGCGCCATCGCGGATGCCGTGAGGACCGAAGCGGGCGCCCGGCCGGAACGACGTGGCCGTGTCAAAGGGCGCGCCGAGGATGGCAATGTCGTACTTTTCGATCTCGTCGTCGGGCTTTGCCGCAAAGCACGGCACATACGGCAGGTGGCCAAACGAGTTGAGCCCACCGACAGGATCCGTAGTCAAGTCGATAATTTCGTCCGCGTCCGCTTCAGGAGCCAGCCGGAGCTGTGCATGGGCGGCCGGCCCTCGGATGGCGGCGACGGGTGGGAAGACGATCTCGCGGGCCTGGCTCGCGGCCACGAGTAAGAGGACAAGGAACTTGGCCATTATACCTGGCTCGCCTCTAAATGCAACTTTGACTGCTAAAACTGCCACACCTTTTTTTTTTTTTTTTAAATAGGAGCACGGATTGCCAGCAAACGAGAGACTTTTGACGGCCGGCCAGCTTTATCGGCTCTGATAACGTTGCAACAGCTCCGCTTCGCCCCGTTCAGATTGCCGATCTCCGAGCTAATGATAAGGCACCCGATGGCATATCCATTTTGGGAACTGTCGTCGGCCACGAGGGCGGCAGCAGTTCCCCATTTTGACCGTAGCTAGCCGACTTATTGGTGACATTGTACATACGCACGCTTGTGTCAGATAGGGTTTATACACTTGCGGCCCTCCGCGGGCGACGCCAAGAGAAGTATGCAGACATACTCGTAAGACTGGCGTTATCGTGCGCCTACGTGCTCGGCGGTGGAGACATGTTAGTTCCCTGTTTGTCCATCTGTGGGTGTGGTACCTGTGATGTGATAGTGAGAAGATAGGCAAAAGCTGTGATTGCTCGCAGTATCTTGCGCCTTTTCATAGTATCGGCCGCAATTTAGATGCAGGTTTCCTATATAGCTGTCGTAGATATCCGGCTGCTTCTCCAGAAGCAGGGCTCAACGAGAACCCGGTTCCCCCGGCTTTCTGTCACTCCGTCCTCTCGTTGCCTTGTCGTCTCTTCTTCTCTTTCCGTCCCTTTCTCTAAAGCTCCAAGCCCCGATCATGGTGTCCGAAATAGCAAGCCGGACCTGGGATGATCCCCAATGGCCACCCGGCACGGTGCGGTTAGAGCTGCTAAAGGCCGACCACAGCACCGAGATCATCCTGCAGCCCAGGCCGACGAGCGACCCCAACGACCCGCTCAACTGGCCAGTGTGGCGCAAGTACCTCAATTTTGGGCTTGCCGTCTTTTTCGCCCTCATGGTGGCGGCCCAGGTGTCGGCCACGACGCCGACCTGGGGCCCGATGGGCACCGAGCTGAACTTTAGCGACGCCGTGCTCAACGACACTTATGCCATTGGCTGCGCCACCCTGGCCCTCGGCGGCTTCATGCTGATCCCGTTTGCGCTAAAGTACGGCCTGCGGCCCATCTACGTGCTGACCTGTCTGGCCCAGCTGGGCGTCATGATCTGGGCCGCTCGCACCGAGACGGCCGCCGACTGGTGGGGCGTCAACGCGGTGCAGTGCTGGCTCGGCTCGCTGGGCGAGTGCATGGTGCAGATGACCATTACCGACATCTTTTTCGTCCACCAGCGCGGCCTGATGAACTCCATCTACGTGTGGGCGTACAGCTTCGGCGGCAACCTGGCGCCGGTAGCTGCCGGTTTCATCACCGACTCGCAGGGCTGGCGCTGGGTCTGGTGGTGGTGCGCCATTTTTTTCGCGGCCGAGACGATCGTGATGGTCCTGGGCTTTGAGGAGTCCAAGTTCGACTGGACCGCCGTTCCCATTTCGGGCCGGCCGCTGGACGTCGAGCAGGTCGTCGACGAAAAGGTCGACGACAAGGGCCGACCGTCACCTGAGCTCGAGACCTACGCGCCCGACGCTGCGACGTCCGAGTCTGACGCCTTTGCCAATGGCACCGCCGTCGACATTAACGAGTCCATCCCGCGCAAGTCGTACTGGAAGCGACTCGTCTTCACCACCACCACAAAGGGCCACTGGAAGCTGTTCGCCCGCCACGCCTACCAGCCGTTTATGATCATGTTCACCATCCCCGGCATCGGCTACATCTGCCTCGTCTATGCCGTCCTCCTCTCCTGGGGCACCGTCATGAGTGCCGCCCAGAGCACGTACATGCTCGATCCGCCCTACAACTTTGACACCATCCAGATCGGCCTGATGAATCTGCCGCCATTCATCGGAACCACCGTCGGCACGCTGATCAGCGGGCCCCTCAGCGACTGGGCCGTTCTCAAGCTGGCCAAGCGCAACGGCGGCATCTACGAGCCCGAGATGCGCCTGTGGGTCATGCTGCCCTTTATCCCCCTCCAGATTGCCGGGCCGTTCTGGTTTGGCTACGCCCTCCAAGGCGGACAGTCCTGGGTCTCTGTCGCTTTCGCCACGGGCGTCACCAACTTTGCCCAGGCGCCCATCACGAGCGTGATGTTGACCTACATGCTCGACGCTTACAACGAGGTAAGCAAGCTCGTCATCCGCGTTTATGAAGATGGGAGGATTTAGCTAACCCGTCCTCAGATCATCGGCGACTCTCTCGTCGCTCTTACCTTTTCACGAAACACGTTCAGCACTATATATGTCTTTGCCATGACGCCGTGGATCTCTGCCGTCGGCATGTCCAATGTCTTTAACACGATTGGAGCCATCGGTGTCGTTGTTCTCCTCTTTTCTGGCGTCTTTATCTGGAAGGGGAAGAGTTGGCGCTATCGGTACGCAGGTCGGTACCAGTACTATTCAATGAGACAGTTCGACCCTCGGCCAATTAAGAACTAGGATTGGTGGTCGGGCACCTAAAGGACATGTACTCTATACTACCAAACGGACGGTAAACTTTGCTAGCTAAGTTCTTTCTCTTATTAAATGCATCTTTAGCGTTTTTAGATACCAGATCCCCTAAACGTAAGAATAGCCCACTTCATACTATATATAGCGGGGGCTAACTTGAAGATGGTATTTTGTCACTCTATTCAAGTTTTATCAAAGTGGGTTAGAAAGATTATAGCATACTTGGGATGCCCGTCCGTAGCAAAAGTAACGAAGTTAGGCTGTAAGCTACTTGTAGGATATTGTCAAGACTACCACTACCTGTGTTTTCTCGCCACCCGCGAGCACCTTCACTGCCTGATGTCACTAGAGACAAACGGCGACGGCTACGAAGTCGAATAGCTCAATCGAAGCACTTTGTTCAGCGAGGGAATTGATACGGGGCTGGTTCCTGCCTAGATGAGACGGCGTGGATAGGTGAGCTTAATCTCTTTTAAAAGAGAGGTCGTAGTATTTTTGTACTAAACACCTCCCAAGAATACGCACCATAGGCAAAGATGTCCGAAAGCAAAGCTGGATAAAGCTAACGGAGGAGACAAAGGCTAAAGGCGTGAAAATCTGACAAAGACGGCATCTGATGGTATTCTAGGCGCTGGCGGCGGCCATTCCAATATCTTAGCCACTCCCCTCACGAATCAATTTCGTGAAGCGTCTGTGGACGGTCCACCGCAGTCGATGCCTTAGCGTACGAAACCGTTGACCCGTGCACCTCGGACGGCAGCGCCATAGGTGTGTATGACGGGTAGTCTGCTAGCAGCGAAGAGTCTGCACAGTTGCCTGGCGCAACAACTGCTTGGTCCTTCTCTGACCGACGTTTGGCTGCGAAGGCCCTGCTTTTGCCCCAGTAGAAACCAATGACAAGGGCAGCAGCCGAACAGACGAGTCCGACGGGGACGCCAACTCCGACGCCGAGTTTAACATTATTGGCACTGGTAGTAATCTGTGTGTAAGTGGCTGTACTTGATAGTTGTGAGGTCGTCGTCGTGGTAATGGCCGAGACAGTCTTCGCCACGTTAACCATGGGCGCATAGGTAGCGGCCGTAAAGAGGCCGATGTCGATGAAAGACACGGATGTTGACAGAGTTACTGCTGTGCCGCTAACGACTGTCACCGTCGTCTCGTCGCAGCAGCTGGCGTCGTAACCACAGCAGTACTGGTTATTGTGCGTCGGGCACATCCACAAATATGAGTAGTTTCCCAAAAACGAGGGGCAGTACCACACACACGGCCGGCTCCAATCTGGGTCCGTACACCCTTGCTGGGAGTAGTAATTGTTATCGCCGGCGTCGAGGCAGAGGCCGTTACTGAGGCAGTAGTCTGTACCACAACAGGGCGAGACGACGTTCTCGTCGGTGCTGCACGAGTTCCATCCGGGTACGATTTCCTTATTCTGGTTGTAGCAATTGGCGGCGGCAGTGGCGGAAGAGAAGAGCGTCGCGAAGGCGAGGACAGTGGGAGAGATCATTGTTAGACGGAGAGTTGGACGGGGTATGAAGAGCCAGCAGAAAACAGAGAAGAAGTAGATCGGAAACTGCTGTAATAGAACAAGACGACATAAACTAAACAAAGCCACCGGAAAATCCATAGCCATAGCACCGCTACATGTTGATAGCGCCGCCGGACACGGACTTGACGAAGATATGGCAACCACACTGTTTTTTTTGGTCTTAGCCGTAACGCATTCGAAGATAAGAACTACGTCGCATGGCAGGGACTCTCCAGACTAGCGCCTTGGTCCTTCACGTTCCGCGCCCAATACGACGGAGGGGACCAATAGGGGAGTGACATGTCAATGTCGTACTGTGGCGCTCGTTCACTCCATGCGCGCTCCTAGTGCAAACCCGACAGTCCCATTAATGATGACTGCTCTCAGAGGGGCTGTACAAGGAGGAGTCTTGGCATGGATCCTGGCGGATCCTGCGTACTTCATAGGCTTGAATAGCGCAATTTGGCGAAGGCAAGGCCTTTGAGAAGATCTACGGAGTAGTGATATATTTCTTAAGTAGATTACTGCGTTGTGCGCAGTCTGGCGCCATCACTAGCCCCAGATGTTTGGATTCCTGGCATCCCCGGTATCCACAGTACGACGTATAATGGGCGCTTTGATCTTTGTTGGCACAACTGAGGCTGAGGTATCAAGCGGTGCCTCAGCCGGATGCATAGAGGTGCCAAGAAATGGAAACGAGATACGAGATACGAGATACAAGACAGGCGAAAACAGGCGAAACGCAAACAGACCTAAGCAAATGCAGGGCATCACTTCCACAGTCGGCTCTTTCCGCATCTAGTTTTATGGAGGCAGAGCTTCCAAAGAATACTAAAATAGTCAAGTACGGAGTAGTTTGGGCATTCTAGCTTCCTACCGAATAACTAGCCCGATTCGCTCGACCCGGCAACAGCCGCAAAGTAGCGTTCTTTGATGTGGGTGAAGATTGATTGATTGATTGATTGATTGATTCTATATATAGCTAAGTGTGTCTACGTCGTATAGCAATTGGAAGCCGTAACAAGCAGAGCCCTCATTGGAAAGAAACTGCGAAAGGGGGGTAGGGAAGGGAGGGCCAGAGTGTGTGGCTGCGTAGTCTGTGCAGCCTTGGAGGGGGCGAGCCTTTGCCGTACAGAGTGAAGCGGTGGAAAGAAATGGTGGGCTAAGCGGACGAGGGGGCCATGTACGTCGTAGGGAAAGGTAGGAGAGGATGGGCTAGTCAGTTTACGGAGTACGACGCAAGGTAGAAGCCGCGGGGAGGGTGAGATACCCAAGAGGGTTAGTATGTGCGAAGCCGTAAGGTGGCTATTATTACCCTTGCGGCCGGTGGCGTGGGGAGGAGAGGGCGGCCTTGCCAGTAAGTGGGTAAAGGTGATTGGCCGGGAAATGATTTCGGAGGACTAGCGGCGCACATTCTCCGTATTTTGACCCTGCGAAATCGCCATATGGAGTAGTCAGGCTAGCTACCCCACACACATTCCAGCCCGCCTTATTTTGAGCCCCCGTTATAGTGGGGCTCTTTGACGGAACAGCCCAATCAAATCTACCAAAACTTGCAGGAAGAACCCCAGAAAGGCACAAAAGGCAAGAAACTTGGTTTGGTGGCAGCCTGACGCTCGTGGAATACAAGGCCACGATGAAACGAGACCAATTTTATGCATTTGTGAAATAAGAGATGAACGTAGCGAGACAAATTAAAGTAGGTTGAAACAAATAAGATGCAATGCATCACGTATGAAAAATCTATGAGGCGCTAGGCTGCAGTCTGCCTGGTCCCACGACTAATGAGAACGACGACAAATGCATTCTCGTCAGTAAGCGCGGCGCTGCGACGGACCTTACCTGGAGCAGCCCGTCGGAGCTCGAGTCCACAGTCCGGAACTGTCTACCCAACGGCGGCGGCACGTTTGTGTCGCAGAAATGGGCCATCTATGGAGCGCTAAAGGAGAAGACGGTGCCCTTATCGGGGCAAGGCGACTCGGCCGACGCTGTGTTCGGTATCGAAGGTCACCTTGGTGGATTCTTCACTAGAGGGACAATATCGAACGTGGGCCTCGACGCTGGCATCTCTTAAGCCTCGCCGGCGGCACTCGTATTCACAGACATTGAGGCCGTGCTAGGCCGGCCGTGCCGCTACCAAGGTGGAATAGCAGCAGGGGACAATGGGGGGGAAGGGGGGAGGGAGGGGCCTTGATAGCCATGGGATACAGGCTGCAGAAGTAGGAGATGGCGAGCTCGAAAATGTGGCGACGCCGGCGGCCAGATCGACGCAGTTGGGCCCGTCTTGGCCGAAGTCCGAGGAGAGCGCGGTGTCGTAGAGGAGGGTAGTGCCGTCGTCGGGGGTGCGGCGGATGGTGATCGTCTCGCTCGACATTACATACCCCGTATTGTAGGCCCGGCAGCGCGAGGTAGTAGAAGGTCTGTACAGTGGCATAGATAAAGTGTATCCCATGCGGAAAGGCACGGTCCGTGGTCGTAGCATTGGGGACGTCGAAGGTCAGTCCTTCCGGGCCGTGAAGCAACCTGTATTTTGCGCTTTAGTTTTAGGAAGACATAGGAACCTCCCTAACACTCTGCTTAGCATTTAATGTGCCCTACATGAAATATATCGGACAGACTGCATATGACATGCAGGCTCAACCATTTTGCCTTACGCTTGAGCCCGCATGGAAAGCCAACTAGGAGTCCATCTAGGACTGAAATTCGTCTCCATTGCTTTGTCTCAAACCATTTAATACACGTATGCAACAAACTTATCGAAAGAGTTTCTTGCTTAGACATCCAGCTCCTCCAGCCTACGCAGGTCCATAGGCTTCTCCAAAAGCGGAATGACGTAAGGATCGAACGTCTTCCAGTATGGGTTTTCAAGGTGGTATTTTTGACTCTATATGCCCGTTAGTGGACGTACACTACACGCAGTGCGGTAAGATAAAGGGGAGGCTGTATAGAAGCGTACGCTTTCTTGCTCGTAGCGCTCAACAATGGTAAAAGCACGTGGGTCTTTGATGTCTTGCATCACAAACCAGGAGATCGTTTCTTTGTCTTGAGAGTATACACGGCTGGCTTCGATGAGTTTCTTAGAGAGCTTTGTAATGCTCTCTGCATCATCCTTTGCGTAAAGGTGAACAACAATTGTGTACACCATCTTTCGAATCGGTGAGTGTCTGGATGGACGGAGATTGCGTGGAATCGACCACTTGGAGCAGTACAACTAGTGTTACACTGCCGCGGTATGTGATGCGCTAGTTTGGTAAAGTTGAAGGCCTTGTGAAGATCCGATGTTTTATCCCGATTTCTTGTCGTTGATGGCTCCAGACTGCATTTTGCGCAAACTGGCCTTTGTACGAGTAGTAGGCTAGCACTAGACACATTTGGTGCCTTGATTTCGAGGTATAAACACGTAAAGCATCCTACCCCACAGCTAAATCGTCAAGTACCCACACAATATGGCAGCTTGTCTGCCCCTCCATATTCCTTTTAAAGGTCTCGGCAGAGTCGGCAGAGGACGGGAAGCATCAGGGCCTGGACGGCAACGGACACAATGAATCCCCTCCAGCCCCATCAGTTCGGTCCGTCTGGGCCGCTTCCCGATATGAACGGTATCGACCTCGGTTCCTTGGACTGGAGAAACCCCGCCGAATTTGTCAAAAGTATCACCCCCAAAGGCATGGTTCCGCCAATGGTGCTGTCCCCTGGAGAGGTGCGACGCGAGGCAAGGGAGACGAAGCTGCGGCTCTTTTCCGACTACCACCTCTTGCACGGCATTCTTGAGCGGCACGAGGCCACGTTACAGAGGCGATATGCCAAGAAGAGCCGGTCGCAGAAGTTGGCGATCCTGCTGGCAGCCTGGCCAGATATGCCAAAGACACACCGGCCCGATTTTACAGCTTTCCGCACCAACAGAACGCAAATGAACAGTCTCTCCGTGCAGCAGCGCGGCTCGTACCTGTGCCCGTACGTCAACCAAGAAGACCTGACCAAGAGCAAGACACTGCTGCTGCTGCTCAACTCACGCGGCCGGAACCACCCGAGCATGTTCGCGGCCGCCGACGGCGAGGCGATGCATCTAGGCAAGGTCACCTACGCTCTCATGCCCATTTTCCTAAACGAGTACGTGTTTATGCTCAACGGCATAACACGTGACGAGGACTACGGCAAGCTGCTCAGCTGGGACGAGCACGAGGATGCGTTCGACTGGATGCACACGCGCAAACAGTTCCTCCCGGGTGAGGGGCTGCTGGTTCTCGAGGCCCAGGCGCGGCTGCTCGCATTCCTCGTCCATTGCAGCCGGCAGATCCTGCACGACATACCGGCCGACGACCTGCTTAACAATGCTCTCTACCCCGTGCAGCCGGAACCGCCGCTCAAGGACGGCTCAGACGTGCCGGGCCTCGACTCCCTCGCCGCCATGGCTGAGGAGGCGCCGTACCGGGTGCCGGCCGACCTGGACCTGGACAAGATCGAGGGGCTGCTTGCGGCACGCACGGCCGCCGCCGAGGACCACGCGTGGGCTCTCCGCGAAGACCCCGGCTATTTTGCCAGCTACGTGGCCGAGTACCGCGAGCACCGCCAGGAGATGATCAAGGATGTCGCCGGTGACGTCCACCCGACACTGAAGCCGCCTCGCATGGGCCTCCTGTGGACCCCGGGTGATTGGCCAGGTGCTCGTCGAGGCGCACTTTACTCTCGAAATGTACACGGAGCTGCGTGATCAAGCTCGGCAGCTGCTTGTACTGCGGCGCCGCCACGCCGCCCAAATCACACCGCTCCAGGACCTGCCTGAGCCATACTTGGCGGCGCTGCTCAAGTTCCGCCACTACCTCCAGCACATGGCCAAGGAAACGACAAACCAACTCAAGCTGTCCTTTGCGGCGTCGCCGCCGATGCGGGGCTTTTTTGTCCGCGAGGTGCCCGTCTCGGCCGACTCATCCAAGATGCTGACCATGTCGCGGCCGGGTGTCAGGATGGATTCCGTGGCCGGCCAGCTGACGTGGTTGCTGCGCACCCTGTGGGAGAACGGCCAGGACCTGTTCCTCTGTCGACTGCCGCTGGTGGTCGACGAGCTGGACCGGCTGCTGACGGCCGAGCCACGGGCCAGCGACCTCGTGTCGGCCGGCATTGCACGGACCATTGGCGACCTGTCCATTGTGGGCGAGTGCCTGCGCCAGATTGACATTTACCAGCCCTGGGCCAACGGGTGGGAAAATGCGCTGGTCGACCGCCAGGACGCCATCAATCGCGAATTCGCCGACCGGACGGCGACCCAGGCCCGCATCGTTGCTGCATTTCACGAAAAGCACGTTGCCGCGATCCGGCCATACGGCGACCCGTCTGACGGCAAGTTCAACTATCCCGTGGACCGGCGTCGCTCCCAAGCCAACGTCGACAGCCTGCGGGCCGCCGAGCGTCACCTCGACATATTCTGGGCCAAGGCCGATGGGCTGGTGCGCATCCACGCCGCCGGGAGCAGCAGCACTGCCAATCAGCGGCTTCTTGCACAGCCGCGGCTTCTGCAGCGCACGCCCGAATGGGTCGAGCCGCAAGTGAAGCCACGGAAATCACGGAATAAGACAGGCGACAAGGTGGTTGCCGACGATCTCGCTCGACCGCTGGCGACGCTCCATCTCAACACAGAGTCGCCGTCCACCAAAAAGGAGATTTTGGCTGCTGCTGCCGCCACCGGATCAAAGACAAAGGCCAAGACACGCGGCCAAGCCCGGGCCCAGGCGGTGCAGGACGCGGCAGAGGCGGTCCCGGACCCGGATCCCCAGCCCCGTTTGGCCGTCGACGCGCGGGCGCTCAAGGTCTTCCGCATCCTCTTCTTCGACCCGGCAGCGAACACGACCCCGGGCGAGGTCGACTGGATCGGGTTCGTGCGCGCCATGCTGGCCGTCGGCTTCGCCGCCCAAAAGCTGTACGGATCCGTGTGGCACTTCCAGCCCACGACGCTGGACGTCGAGCGGAGCATCCAGTTCCACGAGCCGCATCCGGTCAACAAGATCCCCTTTCTCACCGCCCGCCGCTACGGCCGCCGGCTGAGCCGGGCTTACGGCTGGCATGGCGGCATGTTTGTGTTAAAGTCCAAGGTAGATGATTCGCAACCGCCGGGGCAGGAAGCAGAGACCGTGACGGCCTGTGCCTGAATTGGCTAGACCTCTGTGGATCTACCATAGCAATTATGCTTGACGTGAAAAGCTCTGATGCAAGCATCCAATGCAATCCGTGGCCGAGCTATTACTAGTCTCGCCGTCACTCTCGCCAGCCTGTGCATCTGACTTGTGACTCTACCTGCTTGCGTTTCCGTTGTGGCCATCGAAATTGCCGCCAGACCACGCAGTCGGGATATATGCATCCAATTTAAGGCTCATTGAATGCATCCCTCCTCATATTCAAAAGTGGCACCCTGTGACTCATGGTAAAATGAATTGCCGCTGTGCCGAGCGATTGGCGCGGGCCGCCGACCTCCTGCCATAAAGGCTAGTGCATAGCAGCACGAACTGGACAAAGGCAAACAACAAATTGTCAACAATAAGCCAGCTAACAAAAAGAGTGCCCTGCAAATCGTCAAATTGCCCTTCGAGTAGGTAGAACCGAAAGGGCCAAGTAGCCCCAAGGGCGGCAAAAATGACCGTTTGAGAGGCCAAGGTCATGGCACTGAGTGCTTCGGCTTCCGCGCATTGGCAGAGTACTGCGTGAAGTCCCAGAATGGTACAAGTCGGGCCAACCGAGAATAGTTGACACCATAGCACTCCGGAGGGCTCCCAAATCGGCGAACCCAAAGCCGAATTTATGCCGGTAGCAATGGGGGGTGCAAATTCAGCGACGAAGAAGATTATGTACACGGCGATGGCCGTCCGTCTTCCCACAGGATTGTAGTAGAGGCACGTAGAGAAGCTTGGATTCGATTAGAAAAAGCTTGCCCCTTAAGCGCAGCTAAGAACCGTAATCGGACTCACAGAGCCAGAGACATTAAACAGCCAAAAGCAAGCTGGGAAATGTTGAGCCAGTCACCCGAGTTGTATGGCGTCCGGATGATATGATCCGAGTCGTCGGAAAAGATGTAACACCAGGACAAGAAGGCAGGCAGCTTCGTCGCGTTGATACAGTTGAATGCCACGTAATACAGAGAGACATCTGTGCTCGTCTTTTGTTTCGCAATCCGTCGAAGCTCGGGAAGGAAGGACAGGATGGTAAGAACGAGCAGGATGCTGTTCGTTATTGTTAGTCAACGGCTTCTACCCTTTCTGTTGCAATGCATCGTTATACTAACGCTCTCGTTGAGTTTGGGAGTCGCGGGTAGACGTATAGCCACAGCGCGTACGCAAGAGACCATAGTTTTTCGACAAGTTTAGACAAGGCCTTCTCCAGCCAATCGGGGAAAAGGAATATACTACCGGTCAATAAAGCTGCCGGAGTACTGTTGACGTTGAGAGGCAGCATGTCGTATAGCGACGCCATATTCGAAGCACACTTATGCTGCCACGGATCGATTGTCTGATGCACTGTCTTGTACGTTGCACGAGGGGTACGAGAATGTCCGTGATGTCTTATTCTGAAACTGGGCGAGGTATTATGCATATTTTAGGGGGCCGGTGTCGACGGGCTTGGCGTACGACGTACGAGTTCGGGGTAAGCAGTGCCAAGCACCTACAGTCCTACCGCGGCGAGTCGAGTCCGATACGGCCCCCTGCCCTATCGCAAGCAATTCTTGCGAATATGCACTTGGAGTTCTGGCGTAGGTTGCATCGGTCTATCGAAAACAGCTTAGTCGCGGCCAGATACTTGTATGAGTATCCTCCCTATCTTGCTCGTACATTTACTCCGTAGAGGCTACATTTGGATTTAGCGACTTCGATTGCCGTGCCCATATCCGCATTGCAGGTTACTGTGCATCTAAAATGTCCGTAAGGACCTTGGCCAGCTAGTCGCCATCTAAAGAATCGGTCTACTCGTACTCCGTAGATTGTCGAAAAAGCGTACACCAAAGCTTGTCGTACTGCTTACGCGTACGTCGTACTAGGGCTGTTTGGCACCGACACAATCAAGATGCCTCTGCTGCATTGTCGAGGAATAAAATGCCTTGTTCTCTAGGAGTTGGGTCTGGGGCAGTAAGATACGCTTGTCCTTTAAGTAGATTCCGCAGCACAATTGCTAACAGTCGCTACGTTATTTGCAAAGCGCGCAAAGGCTGTCTTGCAAATTTATCCAACTGCGTGAGAGACATGACCGAAACCCATTTTTCGTGACTGCGATTGATCAAAAGAGTATGAAGCAGTGCCCTCATATTGGCATTGTCGCGCTTCAAAGACACTTGCAGACCGGAATCATGTCTTGCGCGGGCCCTCATGCACAGCTTTGCTCTTTTTGGTTTACCGCCTATTAGTCGTACTCGCACGAAATCTCGATACGAGTCTCGTATGCCCTACTCCTTACAGGCTAACGAAGCCGTTCGTATTGGGGGAGATTGGCCCCCTATGTTAGCCCGAAGCAGCTGTCACCCCCAATAGTGGGGCATCTTGGCACCTATCATTCGCCCTGCTCTCGGGCGTCCGAGAAACTAGTGCTCGTCTTGTAAAACAAAACAGCCGTTCTCGTATTTGCTCGTATATTAGCGTGTGGGGACGTGCCTTCGCGTCGCATTGTAAACAAAGCCTAAATTCCTGTCCCTCGCCAACGGACTCAAAACTGACCCTGACCCTGCATTTTCCCAACCAGCTTGCTACGCATCAGAACAATACTCGGTACGGATCATTAAACGCCAACATGTCGTCTACAGTCTCCTCTGCGGCCGCGGCCACTACGTCGACCTGCCCGGGTCTCTACATCCTGCCGACCTACAACGCCAACTGTGCCATACCCTATGGCGGCAACCACACGGAAATCATGACCAAGTGCTGCGGGGCTGCTGAAGTCGTCAGCTACCATGATAACTGCGGTCTCTACTGCCTCGCTGTCGACCAGACGATCCAGGACCTTTACCAATGCCTCTACGCCAATGGCGCCACCTACTCGGAAGTCTTCTGCAGCAACGACAACAATGCCACGGCTACGGGCGACGTTACCGCCATTCCCACTGGTTACTCCGCCTCGGTTGTGGGCGGCACCGAAACCGGCACCATCACCAGCGGCACCGACGCCGCTGCCACAGGCGCTACCGGCACCGGCACCGGCACTGCCAAGTCTGACTCGACTGGGACTGCGAGCAGCAGCGCCAGCTCTAGCAGCAGCGCGGCCTCCGACACACGGCCACAGACGATGGTGAACAAGCTGGGCCTCGCGATTGGTGTCTTGCTCGTCTCGGCGGTGGCTTTTGGCGCGCAGCAGATTTGAAGACAGAGTCGAGCCGAGTTGGAGCGACACTTGTTCCTTGCATGAAGGACGAACTTGCAGAAGCATATCTTTTAATATCTATTTTCAGCTGGGATAAAGCCTTTTAATACAATACTAGCATCTACAACTACTGATCACCATCACCTTGGGGATATGAGGGCTTGTAATTCACACGAAACCTGGCGCTTACTTGGTGTTTATCAGCGCAACCATGTGGCCAGTCTCCCTGTGTATGGCCTGCCTGGCGATGGGTATAGCACCTTCTCTCCTTTCCCAAACGCCTCCACCGGCGTTCCATTTCGTAGCACAGAAGAACGCAGAGGCCATCTTTCATGACCACGAAGAATTAGTAGACGCCAGAGATTAGGCTGCCTCCTCTTTTAAAAATGTGCCAGCGGGCTGTCCCTCGTTGGGGGACTCGATGCCGTCCACAAAGTCATTTGAGAGTCCGGTATAGCCCTGCGCTCGCTTCCAGAACCACCAAAATGTAACTGCGATCGTGAGCCCACCCACTATGACACTTGAATAGTTCATCGAATCGGGAGTCACCGGCATGGAGTAAGGAAAGCAGAATATGACCATGAAGACGACAATGTAGACGCAGGTGATGGAATGAACCAGCGTTCCCACCCACCCCTTCATCCAGAAAACGCCGTGCGGCAGTCTTGTTCTTCCCGACGCCAGATGAGGAAGAATGGTGACAAAATAAGACATGATGTTAAGGCAGACCACGGATGTTGCGAAAGCGTTGAAGGCTGTTGTCGAGCCAAGATAAATGAGGCCGAAAAGAGTGTTGAGCACAGCAACAGAAAGAGTGGCATTGAACGGATTGTGGTAGACGGGGGAAATGCGGCCGACGAAATTGGCAAAGGGGCTTGCGTTTCCACGGCCCAGAGTCCAAAGCATTCGTCCGGCCGTCACATATGTGCCCATTACCGCCCAAAAGGAGGGCAAAAAGATGACGATCGACAGTCCAAGAGTTCCCCCTCTCGTTCCCGTTGCTTGCTGGTACATGGTTGCTACAGGAAATAGAGAAGTCCCGTCCATTACACTGCTCAGGTCGGCTGCACCGTAGAAGAGCGCGATGAGGTAAACAAACGTCCTGCGTCCATGTCAGTGAAACTCTCGGATATCGTGGCGGCAGGCGCTTCTCACGATATAAACCCAATAACTATCTGTGCAAAGATCGCTTTGGGAATAACGCTTGCCGGGCTGAGTCACATTAGCAGAGACGACTAGGCAGGGGCGGATAACATACTTGTCCACTTCTTCGGCAACATGGGTAATGCAGTCTTTTCACTGTCAGCTCGTTTCTTTACTTCACAAGGGACGATTTTTGACGTACCAGGCACTCCAAAGGCAAATGCACCATTGAGCATCCCCATCAGAAAGACGAACCCGTTGCTCGAGTATCCGGTATCGTTTTGCCAATCAGCCCAAACAGATCGGCTGCTGGCATAGCCGTCTCCACTCGTGCCTGGTAAGCTGGCACAGACTGCCACTGTCACGATGACGCCGGCTACTATGAAAAATAGGCCAATATCGTTGATCCGGGCGAGAAAGCGATGGCCAAACATGACACAGGCACAGGAAATCCACGAGCAGGCAAAGTATGCCATGAGCACGTGCCAGCTCTCATAACTGTAGTCTGGGTGAAACAGGGCATACATCTAATATTCGGCTGGGGTGAGTGTCGATTTTCTAGAGAGGTGGAAGACACGAACCTGTACAAGCTGTACAGCCGAGATGGAGCTGGTTGAAATCGTTGCAAAGATGTAGGCAAAACAGTTCAGCCACCCGGCATAGAAGCCAAGGGCTTTTCCAAAACGAGGGCCACCAGCGACGGAAGCCCAGTAGTAAACTAAGACGAGCGTAAGTACTTGTAAGGAGGATTTCGCGGCATTAGTCGCATACCTCCGGCGGAGGATGGCAATGAAGAGGCAAGCTCGGCAATACTTGCGGAAACTGCAACGTATATGAGGCTAATAACAATACTTTAAAGAATCAGCTCCCTGCAATCCAGAATGGAGAGAATACGCACAGCTCGTAGAGGACTCCCGGGGGACCTCCATTGTACAAAGATATCACCTTTGGCAAGCCGTCAGCGCGCGTAGCAATGCCGAAGCCGATTTGACTCAACACACAATTGTGCCACCAAATAAAGGCCATGCACAACCAGTTATGACGCCGAGAGAACATGCACTCAAGAAGCCAAACTGCCTTCCGAGTGCTTGGCCTCCATCATGTGCCTTTGTACTTGTACGGGTAGTATCGTCCGAGATCGCGGCTGTGCCCATTTTGAAAATTTCCAGAAAACCTTTGTCGCTTCCAGCTTGAACACGATCAGATATCCGTTTAGTGGCATGGCATGATATTATAAGCGGTGTGTCCGGCCGGGAGCAGCTTTACGGGGGTTGCCCGGAGTGGGATGCCTTACTCGCTTACGTTGGTGCGGGCCATGTAGATAAGGCGGCCGATGCCTATCTTGGGAAGAAGAGGCCGTTGATATAATCAGTAAAGCTTGACATTGCAAGTGGTCGCGCATTTGTTTTGAATAGATAGCTACGATACCGCCCCACCTCAAACGGAAGTAATAGTATTACGGAGTACAGCTACATACAGCCCATTTTTCTTATCTACTGCAGCACATTACTACTTTCGACTAGATAGTGGACTAATGGGATTACTCAATCCATTGGGAAGTACGAGTAGACGACCAGGTAAGAACAACGGCTTTATAAGGCCACACTTTGGGGCTGCTCACCCCTTTCGATGTAAATCGGCTGGACGAGCAAGATCGAACACTGCTCAGGCTAGCTTTCATCTCTGCCATGTCTTCCTCGGATTACGGATTTCAAATCGCTCTGCGGGAAGCACAGAAAGCGCGGCTGAAGGCGGAATAATAGCGGCGCACTTGTTGGATGCAGTGGAGAGATTCTAGGGAAGGGACGAAACCGGCGCGTCCAGGATGGCAGCGCAATTCTGCAAGTAAGGCTCCACTGTTTCCATACTGTACCTCTTCCGTAACAGAGTTCGCAACGTGCTTATCCACCAGTGCTATCGCTACCCTGCAACTTAGTTCTATCGTGTTCCCTTTCCGCTGCCGTGAGAGCGCAAGAGGCTCCTCATCAGAAACAGACACTTGCATATGTGCTCTTGCCATCTAGGGCGTAACTGCGGCCTTTGAGAGCGCGAAACACAGTCCTCTTGCAAAGTTGTAAGATGCTACGCTTCATACGAATGAAAGAGAATGCTCCAAGATATTGAAAATCAAAGCATTTTGCAGAGTCATAAAAACGAGCGACAGATCATGAAAAAATACGGGGCATGCGCTGTATATGTGGGTAGACAAGGCATTGAGGATTAAGGACTCCCAGCCACCTCTGGTTGGGGCTGCTACTATATGGTCTTGTGGGTGGGCATGACCAAAAGCAGAGATCGAAAGAAAATACCGACATGCCATGCATTTGGGCTGCGAAGATGACGGTTCAGCAAGAACTGAGAGTGTTCCTCGAGGGTTCATCCTATTAGTCACCTCACCTTCCGCCCTCTGCCCTGGCCCCAGTGTTTTACATGTAGGGTGGTGCCACACCAAAATACCAGATGCCGAAATAGCGCGACGTCACTCGCCTGTCCTTTCTTATCTGTTCTTCCGACAGTGCCCTGGCAAAAGCCGAGAAGAACGCGCCGCGGTAGACGTGGGGCTCGATCCGCGCCAGCTTCTCCCTAATGCTTGACGACCTTGGCCACTGGGCCGTTCCATTCCGACCAAAGAGCTGGTTCTAGACTACAGTAGCCGTGCTGCTAGTGCACCCTTAAAATACGACCTGCTTCCCCGCATCCACACTGAGCATAGGCGACCCGAAGCCATACGTCAGGGCGCCGGCCTCATATAATTTTCCCTTTTTGCGCAAGTGTGTCGCTGGCCACTCCTTCTTCCTGTGCTCGTAGTATCCCATGCGCATGTCCCCCTCGCTCGCCTGGTTGTAGGTAGCATAGATGGCGTTGCGGTCGGTGCTGCTCTTGTTGGCGCCGCTGCGATGGGCCACATAGGACGTGAAGATCAGAAGCTGGCCTGAAATATAGCACAGAGATTAGCCGGCGGTTTTTTTTTTCTTTTTCGAGACCGCAATCACCCACCTGCTTCAAGATCGACTGGAGTCCAGGTGTGGTCATCCACCCAGCTAGATTCTATGCAGTTCGTGGCCGGGTCGACAGGAACGTCCATCTTGTGGCTCGCATTGACGACCTCCAGGCCTCCGTTCTCGAGGGTGGACGGGTCCACGCTCAAGAGAATTGTCAGGTGCCTGACGCTCTTGATGTGGGTGTAAGCAACCGCATCGATGTGAGAGGCGCGAAGCCGCCTGTGCAGTGCTGTCAGCCTCTGCCAGACTCTTTTACATCTAGGAATTTCCACCGAATCTTACCACTTCCAGCCAGCTTGTAGTTGATCTTCTCCTTGAACAGGAGCATGGGCTGTCCGGAGAGGCTCTACAGGAGGCTCTGAAGAGCTCAGGGCCTCGTAGGATGTCGCGCAGTCCTTCATGGCAGTCGACAAAATTTTCCGTCCGGCAAAGAACAGTGCTGCACTTGTCGTTGACTTCCTGCAAACGAGTTAGCGCACTTGGTGTAGCTTCCATCTAGACAATGTCCACAGGGACGCATGCATACCTCGTAGGGCATAAAGCCAGAAGTGCTGCAAGGCTCCCAGTCGTGGACTTCCTGGACCCATCGCCGCAAATTGGTGACTTGCTCGGGAGACAGAAAGTCACGGACAATGAGACATCCGTTCTATTGGAAAAATGAGACCTGGGCCGCGTCGACAGGCATCGTGTCAGGTATTGGTATAAGTGTGGGATGAACGTAGCGTGAAGAGTGTCTTGTCTGTGCAAAGGTGAGAACGGCGGCGCCTTGCGTCACTGATATTCTGACTGAAAAGTCCGCTATAAATATGCACGCAACACCGTGTATGACCGCCATTGACTGGGACTCGTGAATTTCTTTGCACACCATGACGGTATAAAAGAGGCCAAAATCAGTGGCTGTCGGCTGTCGCGTATTCGGCTACCGCTCGTCGGCTGCATCTTGCATCGCCAAGATCCACGGAAATAAAAACCAGTACGAGAGCCTAGCTACAAGTGTGTGGAACCGCATCTAGAGGCATAAAGCGATTGCACGCCCAATAAAACAGCCCACGTGAATCGAAGGTGCCATGAGCGTTTCCCAATCTCCAAGGATAAGGCCACCCACACTGGCCCAGGCGAGCCTCATCCTCGAAGAATGATTGGCGCATGTCCACACCTTTCCACGACCGCCTCGGATGCGTGTCTGTGCCCGGGTAGTGAAAATTGGAGATATGATCACCTAGACACACTTTTTTCATTTGGTCTGGGACATCGCACAACTACTTCAGCACAAGGATTTCCTCGTTCCCACCATGCCGACTAGCTCTCATAGCCTCAAGTCTGCCCCTTGTCTGTTTATGATTGGCGCGGCCTTTGCACTTGTGGGTGGCATCCTCTCGTGGACCTTCATCCCCGACAAGGACAAAGCTCTCAAGAGCGAGGATGCGGCATTCCGTGTCTATCTGGAGCAGAATGGGTACAAGAGCTCGTTTGGTGACGTGTCGGTCGTAGAGGCGATCTAGAGCATTGAGCGCAACCAAGCTGAGGGGGGCCGAGAGCGATAACTGTGCGTGGCATATACGTCTTTACTTATATACAATGATATGCTCAAGGTGTATCCCGTTCACTTGTTCAAGGCAAGCGATGCGGCACACTCGATGGCGAAGCCAAAGCTCTGTGCATACCAGCCGGGGCCCCAGTAGCTCAGCTCGAGGTTGTGCGGCGCGGCCACGAGGAGACTCGTGTCGACCCGTGCACTCTTGGGAAAGGCCGCAGCAAATTCGGCCAGGTGTTCCCGCGTCGCGGTCCAGTAGTGGTCTCGGCCGGCGAGGGCCAGCAGGACGGGCGTGGTCACGTGAGAGCCCCATCTCTCGGCCCAGGTGGCCAGCCAGGGTACACGCAGCGAGGCGATCTCGGGAAACGGCATAGGGTGGTCGAGACGCTCGCCCTGGGCGTAGATCTCGTCGGCGGCCGTGCCGGGCAGCAGCAGACAGCTATCCTTGACGGCAACGGGGATGCTGATGTGCGACGGGGGCGGGTCCGGCTGGGGCGGGTGGCCGCCAGTGGGCTTGAGCTGCGTGCCAAAGCCAGAAATGACAAGTCCCGCGAGAGGATAGGCCGCGGTCGCGGCCGCTTCGGCCTGGGCGTGCAGGGCGGCGGCCACGATGGCGCCGGTGGCACCGAAGCTGTGGCTGTGCAGCACGATGCTGCTGCAGCCGTTGGGCTCACCAAACTCGGCCCAGAGCGCCGGCAGGATGGACTGGTGCAGTCGAGTGCCCCATGCCTCGGAAAAGTCCATGTCTTTGGCCAGCGGTGTCACAGGCGTCGTCGCGCCATAGCCAGGGCGGTCAATGGCGACAAAGGGCACCGTCAAGGCGCTGCTCAAAACGGTGGCCGAGTAGGCTGGTGTAGGGTCAAAGTAGCTGCTTGCATACGTGCCGCCGTGGAGTCCGACAACAAGGGGTCCGTATTGCGGTTGCGTGGTGCTTTTGGAGGGGTCGCACACAGTGCGCAGTCCCGACAGGACAGTGCTGTCGGGCAGGCTGATGGTAAACGGCTCCATGCTCGAGTGAAACACGGCTAATATCGGGTACCAGAAACTCTCCCTAGACTCGTGAATCCGAGAAACAATGATGCTTACCGCAGATGGCTTGCTAAACACCTCACCTTCACTTATCTCGTGAGTGGGCTCCAGGTTTGACCCCCGGCTGTCTACTCGTATCCACCCCATCTCGAGTCACGTGGGCCCCTTGCCAACAAGTCGTAAGACCCGTGGCTGCAAGAAAGTACTGGCGTGCGTCTGCTTTCTCCTGGCGGGGCCATTGTGGTCAGAGCGCGCCAAAGCGTGAAAAGGCATTTTTATAGCCGCCCGAACGCGCCGCGGCTCCGAGATCCGTCACTTCTGCCAAACACCAAGCCGCATACGCAAATGGCCCAGCTCGAACAGAGTGAGAATCCCCCCTCCCCGCCAAAGGAGGCGGAGACAGCCAAGACTCCGGGCGTTGCCAAATCGCCTGCGGCAGAGCCAACTGACCAAAGCGATCCTTCCCCTCCCGTTCCTCCCCCGGCCGAAGCTCCACAGGTTGCGTCCCCAGATGAGCCCCCCGCAGACTCGCCTGGCCCGGATCCACCGGTCGGGGCCGAGCCGGTGGCCGACGATCACCACATTGCGGCCGACGACCACCACATTCTTGCCGATGACGAGTCGACAGACGAGGGCTTCGAAAGCGATGCGGCGTCCCTCACGTCGACGTCGCTTGCGTCGAGCGTGCGCGACTACCAGTTCGAGAACAGCCGACGGTACCACAAGTTTCGCGAGGGACTGTACCAGTTCCCCAACGACGAGCCGGAACAGGAGCGCGAGGACATGAAGCACACCGTGGCCGTGCACCTGCTGGGCGGCAAGCTGCACAGCACGCCGCTCGACAACCCGCAACGGATCCTCGACATCGGCACGGGCACAGGCATCTGGGCCATTGACAGTGTGTTGCTGATTTGACCTCGTCAGAGAGTTGGCTTGCTGACGGAACAGTGGGCGACGAGTGGCCCGAGGCAGAGGTGACGGGCATCGATCTGAGCCCGATCCAACCCCAGTGGATGCCCCCAAACGTGCACTTTTACGTCGAAAACGCCGAGGAGCCCTGGGTGTACGACGAAAACACGCTCGACTTTATTCATCTGCGCAACATGTCGACGGCCATCAAAGACTGGCCCAAGCTGTTTGGGCGGGCGTACGAGTACGGAAGCCACACAAGGCAACGATGAAATGTGATCAATGGGCCCGCTGACTCCTTCTGTCCAGGGCTTTGAAACCGGGCGCCTGGATCGAGCTGCCCGAGTTCCGCTGGGAGTACGGCTGCGACGACGGGACGATGCGCGACGACTACACACCGCCCAAAATGGTGGCCTTGATCCGCGACGGACTGGCCACGTTTGGCATCGAAATGCACGCGTCCCGCAAGAACCCCGAGCGCCTGCTGGAGGCCGGCTTCGTCAACGTACGCCACACTGTCAAAAAGGTGCCGGTCGGCCCGTGGGCCAAGGACCAAAACCTAAAGACCATTGGGCTGTACAACCGCAGCGTCATCTACGACGGCTTGCAGGCTATCACGGTCGGGCCCTTTACGCGGGGCTTGGGCTGGACACTGGAGGAGGTCGAGGTGTTTCTCGTCAAGGTGCGGCGGGACCTGCTGGACACGTCCGTCCACGCGTACGTCTACTTTCACTCGCTGTGTGCACAGAAGCCGCTCTAGGCTGGGATGGCGCCGGGAGATGCTAGACGACCTGTGGCATAATAATATGCGTTGCCCTGGAACTCTTGCAGCCCGATCCAGTCGGTGTGACTAAGCAGACCTTTTTGGGATCGTGCCCTAAATGATCTTGAATTGCGTCCGTGCCAACGATGCCAGCCAGGCTGAAAACAGCGGATCGACGGCCTCGTTGGGATCTCTGGCGGAGGCGGCCGACCGGGTCTCTGGGTCCTCCAGGTCGGCCGGGTACGGCTCGCGCAAGAACCAGACGCCCAACCGTCGACAGACCGAGTCGTCACCGTTCTGTACGGGCAGCAAGATGAGGCCGACCGACCATGTCATAGGACCCCTGCCATTGTGGACGGTATTGCGCGACACCCGCAGCAGCCACGAGCGGCTGACCAACTCCTCCACGGCGGCATCCCCGGGCTGGTCTAGAAAGAGGGCGATGCCGTCCTTGCAGAGGTGGTCTTCTGTCTCCATGGTCAGATGCGGCAGCCGCAGGCCGCCCCCGGGTCGTTCTTGGCGGTAGCCGTAAAAGTCGAGCGTCATCGACATGCCCATGACCCACTCGGGGTCGAGAAGGGCGCAGCGCTCCAGCACCGACCCGTCGGCCAGCTCGGCGGCCGAGTAGTCGGTCCAGCCGACGAGACCGGGGGAAATCGCCAGGCCGGTCACCGCCAGGGGTGCAAAGACGCGGTTCGCAAACGGGTCTGGAAAGTCGGCCTCGCAAAAGGAAGCCTCGGCCAGCATCTTGCGGCCAAAGGGGCTGATGTAGTGGTAGGCGCCCACAATGGGGCAGTCGAGGCGCGCCCAGGACCAGGACGACGCAATGCCATTGTCGGCTTCGCAGCTGGTCTGTCCGGGGACGACGCACTGCGACGACAGCGAGTACCAGCAGAGGCACTCGGCGAGAAAGGTGCCGATGAGGCCGGCGCAGTAGGTGTAGTGGCCGACGTCGCAGAGGTGGCGGGCGATGCCAGAAAAGGCAATGAGGCGGTCGGTCGAGACGGTGAGCTCATTGGAAGTGTAGTAGCGCACGACGGTGTGCCAGAGCCGCTGTTGGAAGAAATTGGCGAAGCCGCCGGTGTCGGCCATGGTGGTGCGCAGCGTCTGGCGCACAAGGGAGACGGGACGGCGGTCGCGGTACTTGACGCGGCCCGTGGGGTTGAGGTCGGACACGGCGAAGCAGCTGCACTCCCAGTAGACGTCATCGCGGCCAAAAAAGACGGTGCGCGGCGCCAGCATCCGCTCCTGGAAGATCCACGCGCGCGTGTTGGCGATGCCCTGGTCGGCGCGCAGAAAGGGGTCGTAGTGGCGCTGGACGACGACGGCCGGCTCGGGAGGCGAGCCAAAGGACGACTCGGTGGCATACGCATACACGGCCACGCTCGTGGCCAACGCCCGCCGCGCAAACAGGCCGGCCGCGCTGTTGGGCGCGTCGAGCGCGCACAGGCAGAGCCACGCGCCGCCGTAAATGGCCGCCATGGTCGGGGCCTCGCGGAACCAGTCAACCTCGTCGTCCTGCACGATACACAACGAGTCGATCCAAACGTACGCGGCGCCCAGCTGCCAGCTGACCCGGCACGCGTCAGAAAACGTACGGGGCAGGGCCGCGAGAGGCACGCCGCCCTCAAGGCACGTCTGCGTTTTTTCGTTTAGCTGCATCGCCGGCTGGCGCCCCCAGCAGTGGCTCAGTGTCGTGTAGGTCGTGTCGGGCGGCAGGACGTCGGCGGCGGCGACAAGCCGTGCCACCAGCGCATCCGCCGTGCCGCTGACGTGCAGCAGGCGCGTCGGCAAGCGCGGCCGAGTCTTTGCATGTGAAGCGCAGCCCTTTGCGGCATCGCACTTGGCCAACCACGATCGGATCCGGTCCAGCACCCGCGGCTCCTCGGTCGAGATCAGTTCGGGCGAATTGGGATAGCGGACCACCTCTGCGTGGTTGTGAGAATGCGTCGCCCGCCCCGGTAGATGGAGACCGACTCACGATCATCCACCAGCTCAGTCATAAAGGGGGATCTCTTGTCAAAGGCGTGAATCGATGCGATATATCGCGTGTACGATGACTCTGGCACGATCGGTCCCCATCGCCGCATCTGAAGTCGGGCGCCGATACCGTCTGTTTTGGAAATGTCACAGGAGACGCGTACTTCGTACGACTCGGCGCCCGGGCACAGGGGCCCATGCTTCCCGCCCTGAAAGGTCTGTGGCGGCACGTGCGGCAGGTCTGGGTTCAGATCGGCAAGCTCTCCGGCAATGTCGCACGTATCCCAGCCCATCTGCAGCAGCGTGACACAAAAGCGGCAGCCAGACGTCGCCGATGCGTAGAGCTCCCGGATGGACGGATAGTGTTCAACCAGGACGCGGTCCTTGCGTTCTGTCCATTTTTCCGGGTCCAGAATGTCCCAGCACAAGGCACAAAAATGTCGTTCGGGCTCCATGGCGCTCAAGGTGAAGGTGAAAACGGAAAGAGGGGCGATCAGCACCTGGGCGGGGCGAAATGGCCAGCGTGAATCTTTCGCCTTGTTTGTATGGCCCAAGCGACCACCGGAACGCTCGCGTTAATCAGCATTTTCGCAGTTTAGACTTTGAAACCCCTATGGAATATTCAAGGAAGGAGCTGCCAATGTTTTCTCACCAACCAAGAACGTTTCTTCCAGTACACAAATTGCAACCGCACACAATCAAAGAGTGGGACGGCCCAAGCTTTCGCCTTCGGGGACCTTCGATACACTTGCTTCCCATCAGTAGTAAGAGGCGCTTTCGGCAGGCCGGGACCAGGCAGTCGTAACCGACCGCCTCATCATCGTGGTCCCGGGAGCAGGGTCGAAATGCTGAATTGGATTGGCAGGCCTGGTCCAGTTGCTGCGACAGTATTCATTGCAGTTGTGTTGGCTGAAGAAGGAGCTGATTCCACGGGGGCCCAGATCGGTCACGCCGTAGTCCCGATTCCGAGACAGAATCACCGGGTCAGAAAGGACGACACGCTCCCGATATATGCCACCCTGGACGTCACAGAGGACAAATTGCCCGCCGGTGAGGTGGTAGCTAAAGTGACTGAGAGCCTGCAAAGCCTTCCCCCATCCTATCGTTTCGTCCGTCCACCCGGTGTTGCTGTTGAACTTCTGGTAGTTCTGAATAAAGGGTTCGCATAGTATTTTTTGGCCAGCCCAATTACCCGCCCCCTCCTTAAACACCCATAGTTCAGGGACGTTGATACAGACGGTTTTGTCAATGATATTCAGGTCGTTGAATTGGTTGACGATTTCCAGGGCCTTGTCGACGGCCTTGATGTCTAGTGTGAAGTAGTCATCCTCAAAGACGGCGCCAGACTTGAACCATTTGAAAACACACGCCTGTCCCGACCGAGGTCCCGCTGTGTAGGTCCCCTTGGCCACCCAGCGGAAAGCACCTTGGGCGAACGGATCGTCCAAAATCAGAATCAGACGCCGAGGCTTTATTGGAAGTATTGTATCGGCCGCCGTTGGATTGTTTCGCGTATGGCGTATCAGCGGGGTGTCCGTGGACGCAGCCTGCACATCGCGACACTCCTGCGGCCTTGGAATATTGGTTGGCTGAATGTTTGCGGCCGCATTCAGCGCACGCACGAAGACTGGAGCTGCTCATCTTGAGAAGATGATAAGTGAAATCGATGTAGGAAGGACGTGTAGCCAGAGTCTGCGGGGTAAGTAATTAGCTCGTTTGCTGTCAGAATGTGCACCAGTCCGTAATGGCGCGATTCTCTCAGTGGCTCCTTCCTGTAGTCTGCCTACTTAGGCCGGTGGATTTTCTGCGCACGGCAGGAGTCGTGGTCGGAAAGGAGCAGTGTGGAATGTGCATAAGGAAGCTATCTAACTATGGCAGGGCCTGCAGGGGCGAAATATGTGCGCGCGAGTTGTGGGCAAGCTGGGGGCTCGCCTTTGGTGTCGCCGTTGCAGGAGGCGCAGGAGACCAATCGCGAGCCAATTCTGGATGTTGTTGGAAGCAGCCCTTGTCACCACCGTTGTGGCAGAACTTGCAAACGCTGCAAGGCTGCCACCGTTGTTTTGGGTGTTGTAGATGGCAGAGGGCGCATTCAGGCTCATTTGGATGGCGGTTCGCATATCTAATCCAACGTAACTGCGCCACGGTGCCCTTTCGGCGGCCACCCGGTAGTTGGGCTAGGGAGGTTACGGGCGGCTTCAGCGTCGAGCAAAGGGCGTAAAGCTCGCAAAGCAGTGCAGAGTAGTCACCTCCAGACTCCTCCGCGTCCATCCTGTACTTCTGGATCCGCTCAGGGAAGAGGGGCTTGAAATTTTCGCAGAGGAAGGTGTATTTGTTGACTTCCGAATATTTGTGAATCGTCTTATCCAGGATCAGGTCAAGGTCGTTAAAACGCTTTAAATAAGCGTTAGGAGTCGCAAAAGACGTCAGTCTCAGGCCGCTAAATTCGACAGAGAGGTCGTAAAGGACAACGGCTTGCCCGTGGCCAAAGGCGGTTAGGACTACAAGGTAATTGGTGCGCGGGTTGGTAACCGCAGGGTCGAAGCCGCTGGCAGTAAGCCGTGGGCGTACTTTTTCGGTGGTTCTTATGATGTAGTCGTTGGCGGTGCCGCGGCCGATGCGCCATGCGTTTTGCGCATTCAGATCTCCTGCAGGAGGCTCAGGGACCTGATCATCCAGGTTTTGGAGGAGGTCGCGATCGTCAAGGACAAGGCGCAAGGCTGCATCCCACTCGGTAACATTGTGCTCTGAAAGCATGGGTATATAGAAGGGATTGCCCCCCGAAACAGTAGTCTCCATAGCGCTTAACGGGCGATTGTTAATCTCGTCGTATTTGGCGTAAAAAATTATCACGATGTACGCGCAGTCGGCGCGCAAGGGTTTAAAAGGACGTAAAACGTCAAAATAAGGCCGATTTGGGCCAAAAGAGGTTGAAATCTGATCAGAAAACACTCAAAAGAGCTGAACTTGAAGTTATTTTGATGACACACTCAAAATATCGCGATTCAGGCGGAAAAGAGGGCTCATAACCTGTGGAATGTGCATAAGGAAGCTATCTGACTATGGCAGGACCTGCAGGGGCGAAATATGTGCGCGCGCTAGTCCACGTGACTAGGGAGGGCCACAACAAGCAGTGTTTATCCGCTGTAGGACGGCGTTGCGTCGTGCAGCAGGACGCAGAGCGCGCATCACTAGATCAAATGAGCTAAAGGCCATTTGGTTCTGTATCACAGTCCTACCGCACGGGCTAACCAGGAGCGTAAATTCTATTCGAGGTCATGCTCATTACAATATCGACACCAGTTCATGTACGGGGTGCACATACGCAATTGGTCGTCGGAACGAGTCCTAGACGTCCCGCGCGTCACAAGCGCTAAACCGACCAAGGACGCGGCAACACAAGACTCTTAAATTACGAAAACAGGTGGACGCGTTATTTCCCAGATAACACGTCCTGGGCTGGTCGGATTTAGACTGACTGATGTCAAGTGGAACCTGCACACACGTGATACACGTGACCTACCCGAAATACCGCCATACACGACCGCCTTGAAATCCCGAAAGGGATAAAGCCGTACGCGCTCCCTAACCTCCTAACTTCTGGTAATTGCATCCCAGCGCAAGGGAGGCTCCCTTCCGGAGCTAGACGCGTCAATCCCCTGCATTACAGGGACCTTAGAAGTGTAGGAATTGGGTAGGCTAGAGGCCTCTTTCTATGTATTTAAGGTGCAGGTAGACGCAGGTTAGAGCAGGGCTGCTTAGACTTTTTGCTTAGTTAGTGATTTTATTAATCTATTTAATTGCCCTATTTAATAGTTATAAGCCCGGCTTACGTCTAATTAGACTCCTCCTTTATACTCCCTATACACTTTATAGTATACAGGACTCCTAGGACTCTAACCTGCGCCTTTTACCTTTATACTTCTTTCTTCCTACCTTAGCAATTAACCTAATTACTCGCTTAATTTACTTTACTTATTTAACCCTTCTCTCTCTCTCTCTCTCTCTTAAGCTCTAACTATAACGGATAACGAGACGTACGAAAGGCTTCCTTTACTACTAAAGCTTAAAAGTTTATAAGACTAGAGTAACTAGTATAAAAAGCTAAGGCAGGCAGTAGAAGATAAAGGAGTATAAGAATACCTAAATCCTTTAAAACCTATTAAACTAAAGGAGCCTACCTAACTAGACTTTAATAAAGAATTGACTAAAACTAAAGGACGACTCTTTAACCGTAAGGAGAAGATCTAGCGGTCTTATAAAGCCTTTACTAAGAGACTAAAAAGTCTAATTAAACACTTAGTCTTAAGGGAAGTTATAGCTAGGACCTCTCCTAACTTAACCGATTAGTCTGTTGCTTTTATAATTATAGGAATTAAGAAGGCTTTAGTACCTAACGCTACCGCCTACTACTAAGAGCTAGTAAACGAGTTCCTCTTAATTGTTAACCGTAAGGTAACAATTACTAACTAAAGGACATACCTTGCTAATTCGATTAACTAGCTAAAGACTATAAAGCTAGAAGGCGTCTTTATAAATAGTAAAGCATTTACTTACTTTAGGAGGTTTATAACACTTTTAATTAGACTTAACTAGGTCCTTTTTAAAAAATATATAACCTTAACTATAATCGAGTTAATCGTGTTAATATAAATGCTAGTAAAGACGGCTAACAAGGTGTTAACAGACTACTTAAAGAACTATACCTTGCTAGACTAAGAAAAGGAGGATCTAGCTTTTAAGAAGGGAGGAAGGTTAAAGACGACAGCCCTTACAACCTACTAAGGCGAAAAAGCGGCTTTAAAAAAACGGGAATCTTATAACGTTTATAAGACAAAGCACCTAATTAGCTCCTTTAACCCTTGCCGCAACGCTTATAAGACCGTTTACCTAAACTAAAGCTTTATACTATAGATTAGGACTTAGCCAATTAAGGGCGATAAGGCGGTAGTTAAGGAGTAGCTTATAATCTTAAAGAATAAGGAGAAGGTAACTATATAGCGTAAAAAGGTCTTATAACAAAAGGAATCTAATTAAGATTTAACCTCTACTAAAAAGGTTAGGTTTATAAGAGTCGCCTTTAGCACTTCCTCTAATCTAGACTATCTTAAAAGAGACTAGATTATTGCAAACTTTAGCGCAAGCTCTTACGTCTTTAACAACGCTAGCTTTTTTACGAATCTAACTCCCTTTAAGGAGAGCGTAAAAACTAGCAACGGGACAGTCTAAATTACTAGAAGAGGGAGCGTTAAGCTTAACTTAATGCTATACAACGGCTATAAGGCCACGTTAACACTTAAAAATGCCCTCTTCTACGAAACCTTCCCGCTAAATCTAGTAGCTACGCTTTAACTTAACAAGAAGTAGCTTTACTAGAATTAAGAGATCGAGACGATCTACTATAAGGACAGCAAAAACAACAGGACGCACTTTACTAAGCTAAAGTCTAAAGGAGGACTTGCTTTCTTTAACGTTTAACCGTAAGAAGTTAAGGCTACGGCTAATGCTTTTACTACGATTTACGTTAAACCTAATCAGACCTCTACACTAGAAACGGTGGAGTCTAATTAATCCTTTACATTAAAGACTGTAATCTTTAATTAGACTAATTAGACCTCTCCTACAAAGTCTGTAAAATCTAATTAGGATTAAATCTATAGTAAAATCGCGCTTCCTATTACTACCTAGTCTAACGCTAACGTAAAAGCTAATCTAACTGTCTAGCACCAGCGCCTAGCCTACGTAGGACTAGAGGCTGTTAAGGAGGTCCTTAGACGATTAAGCCTAACCCCCCTACACAGACTAACGACGATCAAATGCAAAGCCTGCGTACTTACTAAGGCAACACAAGTTAATAGCAAGGCTACGATCGTCCCTATAAACAAGGCACCGTTTGCTAAACTGTCTATCGATTTCTTTTTCTTTAACCTAAGTTAAGACGGCTACACAATACTAGCCATCTTTAAATGCTTAAACACCGGTAACATTTAAGCAAAGACCTTTAAGTTTAAGGATTAAGCCGGCGTGCTTAACTTTGTGCTTAATATAGCTAACTAGACGAAACGGCGCTTTAACTACGAAATTAGCGTTATTTACGGTAATTAGGACCGCATTTTCCTAGCTAACAACCTAACTAAAGCGGCCTTTTAAATTAAAGGGATTAAAACTAGACCTACTAATCCTTACACTTCCTTAAAAAACGGCTAGGCTAAAAGGGTAGGCAGGCTAATTAGCACGAAGGCTCGTACTATGCTAATTTATAGCGGCCTGCCGCCAGACCTTTAAGACGAGGCTGCTATAGCTACTGTTTACATTTATAACAGGACTACTACGGTAACGACGGGATTACTATACTAACAGCTGTACTAATGGCTAAAGGACTACAATCCCTGCTTTTATAACATAGACCCTAATTAAATCAAGCCGTTAATCGGACATTTAAAGGCCTACGGCTACAGGGCCTACCCCTTAATAATAAGGGCGCTTACTAATACGCATAAGAGAGACCTTAAGACTAAGCCTTACGCACACATTAGCTACCTCGTTAGCTACTAATTAACTACCTAATTCCGTATTTAGGTCCCTTTACTTAACAAGGTTATTGTAAGCAGTTACGTCACCTTTAACAAGTCCCTTTACTACACCGCGCCGCCGCAGCCGCCGCAGGCTCGACCGGTTACAAACCCTAACTTTATAATCTAGCTAAAGGAGCATAACGCTATTCACAGCGTCGCCTCCTTACAAACACAGACGAGACCGTCTAGGGGGGTAATAACTAATTAGACTCCTTCTAAAAACACTGTTAACTCTAATTAGACTCCTTTAGCTAACAATACCAAAGTCTAGCCAATCAGAGCGCTAGACAACGACACCTTCTTAAACGCGTTAGAAATTCTTAAAATCCACTACCTAAGTAGCACATTAACACTAGGATCCTTTTAGACTGCAGACAACGATAAGATCGCTAACACCGATTAGAGTCGTTGTTAACCTATATCTCTTAAATTAGCTTAATCGGCTAAATATAGGGATACTATCGAGGTTACGATTTAAGGCCTAAATAAAGAGAAATCGCAGGAAGGAGAATTAGCCTAGCTAACGCTAAAGGCTACCCTAAAGGTAATACTAATTGCTAAAGACCGTACTAAATCTCTTAAAAACCGATTAGACTGTAAATCTCCTCCTCCTTTACTAACGATAGCTCCTCCTCCTCTTCTTACAAAGCCTTAAAGGCTACGCACACGACGACCTCCTCCTTTACTAACTAAGCCTTTACAACGCTTAGAACGATTAGTTTTAGCGCGTAAGACGCCTAACAAATATCTCTTACTAGCTGTTAAGCAGATGGCTACGCTTATAATTAACATAGCCCTCTTAACGAAAGGAAGGCGTAATTAGGCTAACCTACCACCGCTACTAAAGTTATATAGGGAACTGCCGCAGCACCTACTGTAAGAAGATTTTAAGACTACGATAAAGGCTAAATTAAATACGTTAAAGAAAGCAAACACCTTTAACGAGATTAGGATTTACTAAGGCTTAAGAGATAATCTAATTCCGTTAAAGTAGGTATTTACCTATAAATTTAACGAATTTAATAACCTCTAGCGTTGTAAGGCAAGACTAGTAGTAAGAGCGAGGTTAGGTAAGACCTTACTTATAAAAACAACCAAACTAACAATAACAACTACTTACTGTTATGCTAAGGCCGCACATTAACGTTATAGTAAAGCGTAAATAGGTAAAGCTGCTAGCGGAAGGTTATTTTATTAGTAGTTTTAGGGTATAATAGGTAGTCCGTCTAGGATTGTAAACGCGATCTTAAACGGACTTGCTTTTTCTTCTAAATACTGTATACCTAAGGACGTCTTCTTTATTGTCTTCTCTATATTGTTCTCTTGTTACCTGCTTAGCTAGCTTTACCTCCCTCCTTTTCTAAGAAAGGGGGTGCTGTTTTTAACTTATATAATTAAAAAGGGCGGTAGTAAGTAGTAAAAAATGTTTTACTATTCTAATTAGTTAGGTAAGTATTTATAATTAAGCGATCCTAAACGAGATTACTTTTATAATCTTAAACGGGATTGCATTAGCAATTTCTGTTTAGGATTGCTAATTACTAATAACTAAGGGGTAGTTACTAGTTATAACTTACTCCTCCCTTAAAACATTTTCTAGCACTTGTTACATTAGTAAAGAGAAGGAGTTATAAATAAAGGGAAGGAAAGGATAGGTAACTGCCTGTCCGTCTTGTTATAAACTAAAAGAAACAAACAAATAAGCAAAGAAAAGCAAACCTAGCGTCCTCTCTAGTTAGGATTACGCATTGTTATTACCTCCCTTAATCTTTACTCTTAATCTTAGGCAGCCTGCTTTGCTGCCTCCTTTGCTAGGTACTAGTTTATGTTTGCAACGGCCTGCTCCTTGTTATCTATAGTAAAACGCCTTTATCTAGTCTAGCCAGGGAGCGCTGTAAGGGCTACTGGCGTAAAGGTGCTAGCGCTACTAGCAAAAAGAGGGCGCGTTGTCCTAATGCAGGCTATCTTAGCTGTAATGTCCTTAATCTTTATAAGCAGGTCGGCTAATTGCTTCTTCCGCTACTGCCTAGGGACGACCGTGCTCGTCCCGTTATCGTCGTTATCCTTATTATCCTTATTAAAGGAGGAGTCGCCGTTACTATTAGAGTTGCTAGCTATAGACTTTAACACCTCCCTAGCGTTAGAAAACCTACTGCCTGCCTGGCTAACGGCTTAGCTAGCGAGGTAGGCTTGCTTAGCGCGATTTTGCGCGGTCTTAGCAGAACGCCTCCTAATTAGATTAGCTAAGGGCGCTACTTTTAGGGCTAGCCTAGCAATCCTTAAAGAGACACGTCTCCCTTTTAAAGCCTCTTAGGTAGTAGCAGCCTTAGCTAGCTTAGCTAGCTTAGCTAGCTTAGCCGCTAAGGTCTTAGGCTATGGCGGGGTAAGGGATTAGTACTTTAGCGAGGCTGTGTCCTAAAGCTTGCTACGGCGGAGCACTAAGCGGTAGTACCTGTTTATGTACTAGTTAACCTGCCTAGCTAGTTCCTTAGCGTTTACCTTAAGCATGCCTTTAGTACGCTGTCCTAAACCTTCTTTTCCTAAGGCAACCTTTCCTAGCTTGTCCTTTACTACCGCTTTTGTTTAGCCTTTAGTCTTGTCTAAGGCAAGGCAGTTTAGGATTATAAGCTTAGGGAATATGTTCGCTAGGTAGCCTGCTACTAGCATTTTAGGCTTACAAAGGGGGCTGTAGTTACTATAGCTAAGTTTAAGGCGTATAAATGCAATCTAAGCAAGGACTATAACCTTCGCCTTTTACGTTAGGGTTATAGCTATGCTAATGCCAGGGTAGGGGTGCCTATAGTCCCTTAAGTCCTCCTATCCCTTAATCTAAAGCTCGCTATTCTTGTTTTAAACGGTTTTACGGAAGAAAACCTGCGTAGATTTTATAACATAAAGGCTACACTGCCATCTATTAGTCTGCTCTGCCCCTAGCCTATATTAAACGGTTATCTAGCCCTTTACCTTAGCTCCCTTTTTATACTAGTCTAAGAACTTAGTTGTAAGCTCCTTAGTAATGCCTTAGCGTCTAGCCCTAAGGCTGTTAATCTAGTATAAAGTTTAAGCGGGTTAGTTAATAATCGCTAGTATAAAATGGTTTCTATTAAAGACTAAGGCTACAAAGAAACGCTTGTTATGCTTAGCCTTTAGGTTAATTACAGTCTTTATCTAGGCTTGCTATATTACCGTTATAAGGAGGCTAACAATAGGCTAAAGATCCTATAAGATTATAACAAGGCTAGCACAAAGGGCGCTATCTAGCATCTAGTCCTGCTATAGCAGCATGCCCTTTAAATTAAAGAGCCTTACTACGTACGAGTACATCGTTATACTAAACAGGCCTAGGGTATAGGCGCGGCAGGGGGGGAGATTTAGGAACGCACGTTCTAAGGCAGCGGCATTAGCCGGAGTTACGTTCTTTAGGTTATAGTAAGATAGGCGCCTTAGGATCTTAAGCCAGGTAAATCCTAGGTCTAGGAAAACAGTGCGGTAGCAGTGTTTGCTAAAGGATTTGTTCTAGGGGTTAATGCCCTCTGGCCAGTCCTCCGCCGTCTAGACAGCGGTGCGGGCAGTAGTAGCCACGCTTAACTCTATGCTTTTATTTATAAAGGAGAAGAGAGGGGGGGGGAGTAAAAGAAGAAGGGGGGAAAGGGTAAAAGAGAAGAGGAAAGGGTGTTACGTTTAAAGGTAATCCCGTTTAAGACTTTAGTAATAGCTAATTAGAAAGCTAATAACGCTATAAAAGGGGAGGGGTTAGCTATATTATTTGCGTAGTAAGGTTAGTAGTTATAGTAAATGCTTAAGAGAAGGAGAAAAGGCAGATTTTTAGTGCGTTAAGACAACCTTCTTATGTGTAAACAGTTAGCTTTTCCTTTATTTAATTTAATTTTAAAAAGGACCCTTATTTATTCTTATAATAAAGAGAGTCTTTATAAGTGCGTTTTACCTTAAGGCCTCTTTTTTATAAAAAAGAAGTAAGAATTTTGTAAGGTAGTATGCTTATAAATAGTAAACGTAAGGCTTTTTTAGGTAAATTTAAACGAGAGTTAAAAAGAAACATCCTATATAGGATCTATTTAGTACAATCTTAGACAAGATATATCTTTAAGGGTAAAAAAGCCTTTTCTCTCCTTCTCTCTTTATACATTACTATTAATACTTTACTTACATTTTTCTATTAACAACCACTATGTCTAAACGTAAAGTCTTTAAGCGGTTTATAACTAAGATTACTACTTCTCCTTTGCTATTAAAGGAGACGGAGGAGAGGGAAGACGATTTAGCCTTATATAACACGTATAGGGTTGTAAATGCTTAGGTTCTACCTATAGGCCGCGGTATATAGCGCGTTTTAAGTAGAGAGATTGCTTGCTAGCTTCCTATAGCGATTCTAGTGCTAAGTAGCTTTTATGCCGTTCTTTATAGCTTGCCTAAGCTCTTAAAGCTTATTAACATTCGCCGGCTTTAGGCCCTTAAGGTTAGATACTTAAGCTAGGCCTTGCCTTCCTTCTTAAAGGGGGTTTATACCTTGTCTTCCATACTAAGGGTAGACAGCGTTATATAAGTGTATCTAAAGGCTAACGTCGGTGCCCTGCTGTCCTACTAGCATATTGTGTATGCTAAGGAGACCTTTAAAATCTTGCTTAAGCTTATAATAGCCCGACTTATAAGCAATAAACGGCGCGCGCGTGCTTTGTTTGTTTAAGTATATAGCATTTATAATAGCGCGCCTTGCCTTTGTTATAAGAATTAAATGTTTAAATAGTACTACCCCTTAGTTAATAAGAATGGCGAGGTGGTGGCCTAGCGTTACGTTATACGCCTGTTTTTCGAATGTGTGTTAATAAGGACCCTAGGCTACCCAGCTGCTTGCGCTAACTGTCTTTTTCACGTTAAAGAGAACCTTTACTCCTTTTTAAAGCTTTGTTAGGCGAAATACCCCCCGTCTTGCTAGCTATTTGCCTGTCTTAGGATAGAAGAGGCTTTGCCGCTACGAGCGTTAAACCTAGTAGCGTACCCGCCTAAGGACTAGTCCCTATTAGCGTTAATCGATATTACGGCCGTTAGGGAGGACTAGGAGGTGCGTAGGGCGGCTATGTTAGCTATAGCAGCGGCGGCTATAGTTATAGCGGCTAAACGACCTATATTAAAGCGGTTAACCTAGAAGTAAAAGAAGAAGGCCGCTGCTCTATCTAGCCGCTTAGCTATTAGGGTAAAGCGGTCTAATTAAACTTTGCTATAAGCATAGGGAGGTTTAGTTAGGATAACGATTTTAAAGTTAATGCTAGTAGGGGTAGGCGGCGTAAGGCTAATTAGGATAGATAGGTTAGTAGGCCGTTTAAAACGAGGCTAGAGAGACCGTTTAGGAAGGGGTAGTTGTGTATAGTAGATTTTAGGGGTAGTTAATAGCTTGTTTTTAATGTTATAGTCTGCTATTTCGTTTTCTATCTACTATATGCTTTCTTTGTCTTAGACAAACTTCTTTAACTAGCTTAAAGGGTAGGTTCTTTAAAGGGCTACTTTATTAGGTTGCTAAAGTTTATAAACGTAGTTAGCACTAGCTTTATAAATAATAAACGGACCGTTCTATTAGTATTAAAGCTTGTCTTTAACAAACTTACTAATTTCTTATTTATTGTCTTATAGTAGTACTATGTTACCTTCCTTTATCTTGCCTTTCGGTCCTTTTATCTTATGTGCATCCCTTTTTGTCTTAAAGGCAGCTAATTTTTCTTAAAAAGCGTAGACCGAATTAGCAGCCTTTTTAACGTCTTCTTAGTACTAAGCTAGCATTTAAATTTAGGTTTATAAAAGCTCCTCTAAGGTTATCTCCGTCCGCTAGTTTAGGACTTGCTAGGTTAGGATTACTACTTCTACTAGTAAGACAGCCTCCCTGCTATATATTAAGTAAAAGGGGGTGTGCTTATACGACTTCCTTACTATAGTCCTATTAGCTAAGAGGACTTTAGGTAAGTACTTTATCTACTTTCGCTTCCCTTAATCGCTAAGTTTAGTAAGGGATTTAGCAATAGGGAAGTGTCCCGCTTTTACTATACCGTTAGCTAGCAGGTTATAGGTTAAAATTGTAATATAGGCTATCTTAAGATCTTTACAAGCTTGCGTAACCTCGCCTTTAAATTCTAGGCCTTTATCTACTATTACTACGACTAAAAGGCCGTAGTTAGTAAAGAGGGTTCCTTTTAGGAATCTCTTTACTAATTAAGAATTAGCTTTCTATATAGCTGCCGCTTCTACGTACCTAGTAAGAGCGTAACGGGCTTTAATTAAGAAGTGCTTGCCCTTACTAGGTAGTATGTATTGCGTGTCTAGGTGTATTTTCTAAAACGGGCAAGCTAGGGGAGGTTAAGCTATACCTTCCTTTACCTGCTTGTTTACTTCCTACTTTATGTATAGGACGTAATAAGCGACTGCTTTTTAGGAGTCGTTATACATTCCTAACCACTAATATCGGGCTTTTAGCGTTTAGTAAGTGTTTTACACACCTTAATAGCTAGCGTTAAGGTGTGCTTATTAAAGTAAAGCTATTTAGGTTACTATGTTATTAATAACCTAAACGAGGGCGTTGTTAGGCGTAGTGCTTTTTCTTTATAACAAATTCGTATGCACTATATATTTTTAGCTCTTTTATAGCAAAGCCTTACGTTATAGTTTTAGCATCGATCTAAGAAGTGTAAGGGTTAAAAGAAAACGAGTAATGCGTTTATACTCTTTAGATAGTTATAAGTAGTTAAAGGACTTGGTTGTTTGTTCCCTCTTAGGGTTCTCTTTATAGGGTGTGGTTAGTTCCGTTTAGGATTGTAAACGTAATCCTAAACAGAAATTACTATAGTTACTAGAATCCTTAATTAACTCTATAAAGGTGTTGCTTAGTGCCCTTTACGTATAAATCTACGCATTTACAAAGTCTTCTAGGTCTCCTTCTGCTTCCTTTTCTCTTTTATCGTCGTTAGTTAGAGGTTTGCAGGATAAGCCGTCTGTAAAGGCGTTTTAAAAGCCTTTAATGTGCTTAATTTTAAAGTTAAAATTTTTTATTTAAGTTATCTATCTTATAATAAGGGCTTTTAAAACGTTTAACAGTCCTTTGTTTAGCTAGTTTTACAAGACTATAGCGTCCGTCTTAATAACGAAGTAAATGCTGTATAGGAAGCTTTAGAGTTGCTTTAAGGTAAAAAGCAGTCCTTAACACTCCCTTTTTATAGCGTTATAAGAGGCTTCTGCTATGTTTTAGATTCTAAATTTATATTGCGCTAGCCTCTTCGTCCCGTTTACAATCTGTATTAGTACCGCACCCTAGCTAGTAAGACTTGCATTAACTTAAAGGATAATCGTTCCTACCCCTTTATTATAACAAATTGTAATTAGAAGTAGCAGGTTTGTTAGGACATCCTTTAATTTTTAAAAAGCTTCTTCCTAGCTAGGCCCCTATCTCTATTTTGCGTTTTTTTATAAGAGTTTAGTTAAAGGGAGTAATATTATTACACGGTAGTTAATCTAAATAGCGTAAAAATTAACTGTGCTATTAAATTTCTAGACGTGTTTAGTGTAGGTAAGCGTAGGCTAGTTCTAAATCTTGTCTACCTTAGCCGTTTTAAGGAGACAGCCTTCTCCTTTACACATTATCCCGACCACTACGGCCGCTTTCCTATACTACTAGGATTTAGCAACGGCTACTAAGAGTCCCGCTAATTTAACGTTAACTAGCGTCTTATTAACATTCTAAATGTGCTTAACAACGAATTTGTAAAGCCTTAGTGCCGTTTCTGCCTCTTCGTAGGTAGTTAGTAGCCCTTTTATAGTAATGTTGTTAAGAAAAGGCTAACAGACTTCTAGAATTAAGTTATAAAGGACTTAGACTATAACCCGTTAAAATTAGGCTACTAAATTAGTCCCTCCTTATAGGAGGGTTGTTATCCTAAACAACCTAAGCAGTATTATAAAAGTTGTTAAGTCTTAGCTTTATTCTGCTAAAGGGACCTAATTATATCCTAAAAAAAGGTTGTATAAAGAGAGCATTTTATATATGCTATAGTCTTCTAAGTACTCCTTCGCTTTAGGCGGAATAAAGGCGTCTTATAGCGTAAACTTGTTATAGTTAGTCGCGTTGTTTATTAGTTATAAGCCTATATCCTTCTTTTTTACTAAAAACTACGGATTCTAGTATGCTACGTAGCTTTCTTTTAAAACGCCCTGCTGTTTACGCTACTTTAACAATTCTATAACTTTTAAAAGTAGCAGGCGCGGGATTAGGACGCTTTTAACCTAGTAAGCTTAGTAAGGGATGGTTTTAATAACCTGCGGCGGGGTAATAAGAGGATTAACGCTGCTAACGTTTTAAAAGTCTTAAGCGAGAGCCTGCTCTTAATTAGATAGGACATATAATAGTAATTTTGCCTCCTCGTCTGTTAACGTGTTAGAGACTTAATTCTTTATTTCTGTAATCCGTTTAGGATTAAAGCGAGTCCTACGCAGCGTTATGCTAAACTTTAAAGTAACTAAAGTATTAAATTCTAAACAGGAAGGTTAAAGGGTTTGTTAGGCTTACGCTTAGCGTATCTCCTTTTATCTTACTAAGCTGTTTAGCGTTAAGCCGTTAGATAGCATAGAATCTACGGGCACTACTTTCTTATCCTTCCTTTTGTATAGGGTATTTGTTTCTAAAACCTCTTATAAACCTTCTTACACCTAATAAGTTTGCTTAGGATTAGAAATGCGCGGCGTAGGCAATGGTTAGGAAGACCGTTTAGGATTGTAAACGCGATTTTAAACGGGGCGCTAGCTCTCTTTAGTTATTTCTTGCCGCTAGATTTGTAAGGTTAGTTTTAATAGGGAATATAACGCTAAAAGTTGTAGTAAGGAGAGAGCGTAGGTATAGTAGACCTTACTAATAGTTACTTTACCTTCTTCCTACTTTATAGGGTTTAGGATATTAAGCCTACTAGTAAACAATCCTAGTAGTTTACTAGTATTTAGTTTAAAGACTAAGAGGCCTCTCCTTTATAGACGCTTTTCTTGCTAACTAAGACGATAAGCCTAGTGTTGTTTAGCATAATGTTTGCGTAGACTGTACTATCCTTATTATATAGAAGGGTAAGATTAGTGTCTATGTTAAAGGGGATACTAAGTAAGAGAGTCTCCTTAGCTAAACTAAGGGGCATAACAAAAAGATAGATAGGAATAGAGTGCTTACCTATCTATATTTCTATAATAGTCTTATTTATAAATTTAATAGCAGTCTTATAAAAGCTGCTAAAAACTGCCGTAGTATAGGATAGGGGAAGATTAAGGGATTTCGCTATTTCTAAAGAAATTGTATTAACTTAGGAGCTAATATTAAGGATAGCCTTAACAAGCTTGCCTCTTAAGTTACCTACTTTTACGTTTATAGTAAATAAGGCCCTAATGTAAGTAGGCTTCCGCTTTGCTATAAGCTGGTAGGCGGAAGAAAAAAGGGTAATAAGGTCTATAGTGCTATAGTCCTATGTAGTAAGGGTTATACTAACCCGTTTAGGTTTAATTAGCGCTAAGTCGCTATCGTTAGTCGTCTAAAGCATTAAGAAGGCTTTATAGTAGTTTGTTTATATAACGTTTAGCGGACTAGCGGGCTAAATAGGTTTATTTATCTCTCCGTCTATATAAACAGTGGCGGACGCGTCCTTAGTGTAGCTAAGGCACTATTAGGCTATAAAGGCAGTAAGCGGAGCATTGTAAGCGAGTAGGTGTTAAAGCTAAACACGGACAGACTGGCTAAGGACTAAGTTAAGTAAAAGGGACTAGATAGCATTTTTTAAAAGACGCGTAGACGGTTTTAGTTTAGTTACCTCTTTCGTCGATTTTATTTCTTTGTTATAGTCCTTTCTTAAAGCAGCTTATGTAATAAAGACAGCCTCGCCTTCCTCTTTGTCTAAGCCTTTGCTTTAATCCCCTCGTCGTCTTTTCTATAACTAGAAAAAGGTGGCTAAGTCTTTAAAAATGCGGTCTGCTTCTTAGTCCTTGTCCCGTTTAGGATTGTAAAAGTAATCCTAATTAGGGCTAGCGTCCTTAACTTTTATTATTAAGATTTCTTAAAAGTCCCCTTTTAGCTTATTAGTTACTCCTTTAAAGCTAATTATATTTACATTTATAGCTATATATTCGTTTAGTAGTAAATGTAAAGTAATAATTAGCCTATTAACGTTAAAGATAAAAAGATATTTTATTCTAATTTCTACCGTAACCCCTATTGCCTAGAGTTTTTGCATAGCTAGCGCGCCGTCTATCTTTAGGTATTAGGATAGAAAGGACTAGATTACATTTTAAATCCGCCCTTGTTGTTAGTAGTAAGTAATAAGGGTCTTAGGGATAGCGTATTTACGTTTAGTTTTCTTTATAAAGAACTAGCGGCTAGTAAGGTTAAAATACGTTACTCTAGCTACTACGTTTATTTATATTTACTAGCAGTCCTTAATCTAATGCTTAGGGTGGTTATAGTAAAAGTAACTAAAGGGCTGTAGCCGCGCTACGTCTCTCCTTTCGTAGTACTATGCTAGGGAGACTAGCTAGTCCTTGTTATTAGCGGTGCTAAAAGTGTTTAGCATCGTCCTTAGTTTTTAACTAGGTAAAACTGCTAGGGCTTAGGGCTATACTAAGCTACTGTATAGGTTTTAGTTGCTTAAGACACTAGCTATAATCCCTTTTAAGGCGAGGTAGGCTTAAACAAGGCGTTGTTAGTAAATGCTAAGGTTCTTTATTCCCTAAGTAATAAGGGTAATAAGGTTAGAAGTGTTTACTTAAAGGGGCTAAGCTAGAATTTGTTAGCTAGCCGCTTAGTATATAGCTTAGGGGGTTAGGAGAATGGTCTGCCCTTACGCTCCGATTTTAAGGGCTTTGCCTAAGACTTGCGGCTTAATTAGATTAGGATGCTAAACAGGCGCACCTAATCGGGATTGTAACGTAAAGACAGAATCTTTTAAAATTGCTAGTACTAGGTTATAAAAATCTTTAAAGGGCATAGCCGTAAGCTTGTAATAACTAATATTGTTACGTAACTAAACTGTATTAAGGACATTACTAGGTAAGGCATTATAGAAGGCTAGCGAGTATTTATTACTCTTAAGTAGCTTTTTATCCGCCTTAATAAGGTAAGAGTAAAGCTATAAGAGCTTTTAAATTAGGCTTATAAGGTTTAATTAGTATAGGGTGTAAAACTAAGCCCTAGCCCTGGTTAAAGGAAGGATAACTTAATCTTTATCCTTACTTAAATAGGCTAGGCGCATGCTTTCTTTAATGTGTTTAAATCTTTCCCCGTTAGGTTTTAAGTACGCTTAGTTTACTAATCCCTTTACGTATAATGCGTATTTACTTAAACAGTATAGGGGTAGTCTAGCCACCTAGTTGGTCTCGCTAAGCTTAGTAGACTTAGCTAATACCTTATAGTTCTAAAAGAACCTAAAGACGTTGTTTCTATTAAACATAATAGTAAGTAAAGAGCCTAGCAATAGAAAACTAGTAGCCTTACTGCTGCTAGTAGGACCTCTTACTGTACTAAGCAAGCTTAGTACGGTTAGGAGGTTCCCTTTAGTAGTAAAAGTAGGGGTACTCGTTATTTTTTAAATAATCCTACGTAGGATTCTATAATAGCGGTCCCTTTCGTGTTTCTTTTAGGAATTAGGCGTGCTAAGGCCTAGCATAGGGAGTAAGAACTAAAAGTATAAAGGGTGTATAGTTATAAAACTAAAAGCATAAGGAAAGTAAAAAAGAAGAATATTAGTAAATAATAAAAGGAATCTTTTTATAGTTTTAAACGAAGGAAAGGGTTAATTAGTATAGTATAATACGCACTTACGTAGTAGTGTGTTTCTTAGTCTTACTAACGTAACTAAACGAGGCTTAAATAATAGCTTCCCTCCTAACAGGGTTTAGACCGTGGTTAACGGTGCTATTCTACTACGCGGTATCCTATTTTATTTTTATAAATGTCTATTTAGCCTTATGCTATTACGGACCTTTTTAAAGCAGATAAACGTCCCCTTGTTAGATTAGTCGTCTGCCCCTTTTTATCTTATAAAGGTGTGCTAAGGGATAACAGTTTTAGCACTCTGGCCTTTACCGGTATATAGCCTTTCTCGTTTAGGATTACTACTTAGTAATATACTAAATAGAACGTTTTAGTTAACTCCCCTCTTAAGAGTCTAGGTAAGAGCATA
>RQWE01000142.1:0-37697 GCA_004028395.1 Leptographium galeiforme
GGGGGGGGAGAGGGTCGAGCCACACCTTCCAGCCCGGCAGTGAGGGGATCACCGGAAAATAAAAAGTCAGAGAGCGATGTGCGATACAAGTGTGGAGACGGGGTGACAGGAAGGCTAATGGGAGCCCCTCTTATTATTCCTTCTTTGCTTCGAACAGCAACGCCCAGTTTGTACTCACATGTAGGACATGCGCACGTCATCATCGGGAATCAGCCACGGCCCTGACTGACAGATCCTGGTTTACAAAGTCCGGTCACGCACGAAGAATACGAGGGCGCGCGCCAGGAGGGTTGGGCCACGCGAAAACACAGGAATCCTGGCAGCAGGTACGTTCGAACAACTCCCGGAAGCTATGTTGTCGCTAATGCCAAATGCGGAAATTAGTCAACATCGATCGCGTCATGTCGCGTTTGGCTGCGCTACGAGTGCGAACCACCCATGGGAAATTCGACAATGCCGCCTACTCCCTTGGGGGCCGCAAACAGTAGGAATACCGCTCTCGGTATGGCCGATGTACATAATACGTAGCCTGCGTTTGGTAATCGTCGTCGCCTCCAAGTGCGGTCCGTGTCAGCAGGCATTCTCCATGGTTGTTTCGTTTGGCTTGCTTTGTTGACTTTCCACCTCGTTTGCCTTAGCCCAGTTGCCACAGGGCCTGAAGCTCTGCGCATACTCGGTAAGTCGTAGAATTGTCGAATCGTGAATTCCAAAATTCCAAAATCACAGAGATCGGCGTCGCCGCACAAAAGCATATCGCGCACCACAGATAAAGTAGCCGACAAAGTTTGCCGAGATCTCACGCTTTCGACGAGTATCGCAATCTCACGCAGGGGTCGTCAGCACGAGTAACATCGAGGCGGGCCACACAGGAAATGAGCACTCCGACGCCGCTGGTCCAATGGCAAGCTGACCGCTACGAAAAGGTGGGGCAGCTGCCACTACGAGTAAGCTCGCAGTCTTGGACCGCTGCGGAAGCCTGTCCGACTACCACGCTTTTGCGCGCAAACGCAATTCTGCTACAAAAGCTCCAGTGTCCAAATGCGACTTACGGAGTACTTGTACTGTTGAACTACGAGCACCGAGTACTTCCGTCTTCATTTTGTTTAGTTTTCGAGTATGGAGTTCGTGCTCTTAGCTAACTCGTGGGCCGGAAAGCCTTGCCCACTCTTCCAATACTTGTACTCCGTAAGACAGCTCCATAATATCTGACTTGGGTACACCGTGCTCCATATGTTTCCACGTGAAGGAGTTGCCAGGATTTCGAGAAAAGAAAATTCAACACGGTGTCAACGTTCGGGAGCCACCTGAAAAGTTTTTCTGCATGGAAATAAAATGAGCAGTTATTTTCGGACAGAGTTTGACAGGTAAGCAGGGGAAAAGACGGTGACGGTCCACATGTCTACCATCTGTTCCAGATTTCGAAGCTGTCAGCCATTTATCCGTCAGTTCCTCTTTTCCTGGTTTCACCTCCTTCAAAGTCTAATAGGTTCGGATGAACCAAATTTTATCTGGTAATGAACAATTGGATAACACGTCTTGTCCTGTGCATCTACAAGTAGGGAGTACGTAGTGTGTTGCATCTGCTTCGTGTAGCGGGTCGAGAGAGAATGTCGGGGCACGGAATGCGCTCAGACATGCCCAACGGCCGACCCGTACTAGCTCTCCCGTGTGACGAGACAGCGGAGGATTCTCCGAGTATTCCATCAAAATGGGCATACTTGCTCGCAGGTGGATAACTGCACGGTTCATTAAGTGAATCACATTTCTGCATCGATGAGACAAGAACGTGCGCAGGTGAAGGCCATGGTGGATGGTCACGAGAGCGTCAGCTGTCAGCAAGACGGTGACATCGCCTACTTTGCCTGGTATTCTCACTTTTACATTTTCGCGGCGAGAATGCACTACTGTAATTCGCTTGACAAACAGAAACGCAGCGCGATAGACGGGACAGGTGTTGCTCACGAAAAGATTCTACGGTTTGTATTTTGACGACAGGAATAGTCTGTCCGCAAAGTACAAAGCCGCATGCCAACAACTATGCAAGATTCGGGGATAAGTTTATTGTCTTGGGCCAATTTTCCACAATAGAATATCGAGGCCGCTTACCATCGGGGCAAGTCCTTACAACAGTCACAGTCAGCTCATCGAATACTCCGTGACGTACTCGACACCGTTATGTTTTGCGAATAACCATAAAGACAGCAACTTGCCTTTATTAACCCCGCCTTGGACGGAAAACCGTTGGTGCGTTGGAAGGGGAAAATAGATGTATAAACATCGGCATCGTAAACTGGCTTTGGCCATCACCAAATATCTGTAGAACCGTAATGATTGCTCCCACGCCAGTGAAACATGGTGTCCTTTTGGCCTCTCATTGCCGCAGTGGGTTTTGTCCAGGCCGCTTCGGCCATTACAAACGGGCTTTCTAATCTCGTCAGTTGGGACAACTTCAGTCTCAGCATCAACGGCACACGGGTGTTTATCCAATCGGCCGAGTTCCACTACCAGCGGTTGCCAGTGCCAGATCTGTGGACGGTTCGTGTTTCTGACACACCTACTTGGATTTTTGCTGACTTTCAGGACATTTTCCAAAAATTGAAAGCAAACGGCTTCAACACAGTCAGGTGAGCATCCAATTGGGAAAGACAAGGGCGGTTGCTCCTTCCGCACGTCCTACACTTCTTTGACGCGCCAGAACACTGTCAGCATCTACTTTTTCTGGTCATACCATTCGGCGTCCAAGGGCGTCTACGATTTTGAGTCTCCTGGAAAGGATGTGCAGCGTCTCTTCGATGCTGCCAAGGAAGCCGGCCTCTGGGTCATTGCCCGTCCCGGGCCATACTGCAATGTGCGTCGAACCCGCCAATTTTGGCATCGACAAGCTGCTGACTTGCAGGCCGAAACAAATGGCGGATCGTTGGCGCTCTGGGGTTCCGACGGTAGCTTTGGAAAGCAGAGGACAGGCGACGGGACGTACCACGAGGCGTGGCTGCCGTGGATGTAAGGCGCCCCTTGCGCTTTTTGAAAACGCGAAACTGACACGATCCCAGAAGTCAAATTGGCCGGCTGATCGCCAAGAACCAGATCACCAATGGTGGCGTGAGTTTTATAATCCATAGTGCCTGAAATGCGAACTGACTGTCTCCAGCCGGTCATCCTAAATCAAGTGGAAAACGAGCTGGTCGAACTTGTCCATTCTGCAACCGATCCGCTCGTTGTGTACATGGAACAGCTTAAGACTGCCTTTCGGGATTCCGGTATTGTCGTTCCATTCTCCCACAATGAGAAAACTATGAATGCGCAATCGTGGTCAACAGATTATGAGAACGTTGGCGGTGCTGTCAATGTTTACGGTCTGGACAGCTACCCCGGTGCGCTCTCCTGCACAGACGTCAACGCTGGATTCAAAGTTTCGCGCAACTACTACCAATGGTTCCAAGCGTATGCACCTACGCAGCCAGTGTCGATCCCGGAGTTTGAGGGTGGCTGGTTCTCGGCCTGGGGGGACCCGACGTTTTATGATCAGGTGAGTCGTGATGATGATATGTCGAGCTGTCAGTCACTGACTTCGCCAGTGCACTGCAGAACACTCTCCTGGATTTGCGGATGTGTTTTACAAGGTATGCTATCTCTTGAGGAGCGGTACTGGCTTGTTGACTGACAGCCTAGAACAATGTCGGCCAACGCGCGACATATCAAAACATCTACATGGCCTTTGGCGGGACGAACTGGGGCCACTGTAAGCTATGCCCACCAAAAGAATTTCCTTCCTGAGTCCTGACGATTTCCAGCGGCTGCTCCTGTCGTGTATACGAGCTACGACTATAGGTGAGTTTGACACAAGTACCCTTCAGGATGACCACTCAATAATGCCCAACTACGGCAGCGCTCCGATACGTGAGACTCGCCAGCAGACAACAAAGCTGTTCCAGACCAAGCTCATCAATATGTTCGATACTTCGTCTCCCGATCTCCTCAAGACGGTCATGGTGGGTAACGGAACGGGCTATCGGCTCTCATCGACTGCCCTTTACAGCTGGGCGCTGCAGAATCCAGACACCGGTGCCACCTTTACGGTCATCCAGCAGGAAAACACGGCGTCGCTTGAGAACGTCTCTGCATCAGTGACATTGACCACGAGTGCTGGGACGGTCGTTGTCCCGGATGTTAGTCTTCATGGGCGGCAGAGCAAGATCTTGGTGACGGACTACGTGCTGGGAAGCGGCCTGAGCTCAAATAACAACAGCCTGCTGTATTCATCGGTGGACATCGCCACCAGCGGCGCCTTTGGCTCTACCGACGTGCTTGTCTTGTACCTCCAGGAAGGGCAAACGGGCGAATTTGCCTTCCGGACCGCCACCAACCTGACTTTCGCCGTGTACGGCAACACGAAGGTGTCCTCAGACTCCGCTTTCGCACAAAAGTTTACATATGTGCAGAGGCCTGGCGCCACGGCTGTTCTCTATTCCAACAATGTGCTCGTCTATTTACTGGACCAGCCGACAGGGTGGCGTTTCTGGGCGCCGGCTGACGGAAAACCACAGCCCGGCCAACTCGGAGAGCTCCCGCAGTCTCGTCTCTTCATACTGGGACCGTACTTGGTGCGCTCGGCCGAGGTGGACTGGTCGAGCGGGATCTTGCGCGCGGTGGGCGATAGCGATGAAGCTACGACGCTCGAGGCGTTTGTTGGAGGCGATCCTCGGGGCGGCGACGGTGCGGTGATTCACACCATCGAGTGGAATGGGCAGGCCCTGCCTGCAACGCGCACAGCATATGGGGCCTATCGCACGGGGATCTCCGGCGGTGCCAATCTGTGGACGGCGGAGATCCGTGCCTCACAGATTCCGTCGCTGGCGGAGGCCACCTGGTATGTGGCCGATGCATTGCCGGAAGCGGACCCGGCATATGACGACAGGCAGTGGACGGTGTGCAACAAGACAACGACGCTGAGCCCGTCGGCACCGTTGACGCTGCCAGTGCTCTTCAGCTCGGACTACGGCTTCTACGTGGGCCCCAAGGTGTATCGGGGGCGGTTCTCCTCCGGAGAGGCCGCGGGGACTCCGTTGGCAGTGAATGTGACGGCGTCGGGTGGTGTTGGATTCGGCTGGACGGCGTGGTGCAACGGGCAGCTCCTGGGCGGCAACGAGGGCAATGCATCCCTGATGACGTCGACGGCGGTGCTGGCGCTGAACAAATCGATGCTCGCGGCTGACGGCAGCAACGTGCTGACGGTGCTCGTCGACTATCATGGGCACGATGAGACGCACGTGGCAGACGGACTGGAGAATCCGCGAGGGCTTCTGGGCGCGCAGCTGCTGTATGGTGACGCGGGGACCGACGGTGGCGGCTCAACCGGATTTACGTCGTGGCGGCTGGCGGGCAACGCGGGCGGCGCGACCAACATTGATCCGGTGCGAGGCCCGATGAACGAGGGGGGGCTGTATGCGGAGCGGCTGGGCTGGCACCTGCCCGGGTTTGATGCGGCACACGACGCTGCGTTTGAAGTTGGCAGTCCATTGACGGCGGGCGTGGCGGGTGGCGGCGTGCGCTTCTACGTGACGACATTCTCGCTCAACGGCGGCCGTGGCCTGGACCCGAGACTGGACGTGCCGTTGGGGATCCGGCTGGCGGCGCCGAGTGGCACGGTGGCCCGCGTGATGTTCTGGGTCAACGGATACCAGTACGGCAAATATGTACCCCATCTGGGCCCGCAGACGAGCTTCCCCGTGCCGCCGGGAATCCTGAACTTGGGCGCGGGCGAGACCAACACGCTGGCGATCAGCGTGTGGGCGATGACCAAGGCCGGCGCGACGCTGTCGGAGGTGGCGTTGGTGGACTATGACGGGGCCTACGAGACCGGCCTTGCAGCGGCGGCGACGGGGGGCGATGCGACGGCGCGAGCGGCGCTGCAGCCGCGGTGGACGGACCGGAGAGAGTACGCGTAACAAGTCGACTGTCGAAAATGTTGCACAGAGTGCCAGGTGTCTCGCGTGCGTTCTCGAGTGCTAGACACCCCTTTGTTCCTCTTTCTTTTCTTTTTCTGCATTGCTGTTCCCAGACGCGTCTCGACCCTGCGACACTGCGTGCAAAGGTGGAAAAAGAGATCCGGAGACATTTCCTGAATCGTCGAGACGCGATAGCAACTTTGGCATCGCGCCGTCATACTTGTCTGATTTCGTCGCCGTTTCTTCAATAATAAGTAGCCGTACGGAGTACTCCGTGCATCCAATTTCTTTTGTCCACGTGGGTTGGCGGTGATTCCAATCTAGGAGCAATAATGACTTCGGCCGAATCGCCCGTTGTGTATTTTTGGTTCCTGGACCCACGGCCCTTCTCCTGGCGTGGGCGCAACGTTCTGGCCCAGGCCATTTTACCAGGGGTGCAGCAGTGCAACCAGACGGAAAAAGGGCGCACCATTCTGGCCAGGCCCAATTAACAGACGACGAGCTCGTACTCGTACATAAGCCGCAGAAATCTTTAGCACTATTGATTTCATACATACAGCACATATTAAGATCGAGTACTCGCAGGCATGCAGCCCTCTCTATTCGTTTTAGCTCCCTCGCTTGGACGCCCTCTTGTCGCGTGCGGTCCCGGACTGCGACTCTCCGTACCTGCATTTCGTACAAGTACGGAGTAGACTTGTACGCGGGGACCCGTTCCAGTGGGTCGACCAGCGCACGGAGGACCTTTGCAGACGGGCAAGCGATCGTACCTGACCAGCCGATGCGAGTATCGTATGTCGAGCGCGAGGCCCGTTTACTCCGTAGCGATGCTGTGTGCTGTATCTTGAGGATACATAACTTGCCTTTGTTTTTTTTGGGGAGGGGTTTTTTTTTGTGGTTTAATTTTCGTAAAGCACAGGCCTTGCCACAGTGACACAAGGAGGCTCTCTCGCCTGCTCGCCATTGTGCGGCTGCTTTGTGCACACGCCACCCCCATGCAGCATGCAGCACGCGACAAGAAGCGGCCCGTTGATGTGTCCTTTTTCTTCTCCTGTGCGCATGGGGTGACGCGTTCCTGGATGCACGTATGGAGTGCGCCGCAGTGGTCCCGAGCATGGGGCCCCAATATTGACTGTAAGATAAATCTTACCGGTGCAGGATACATAATGAGACGACTAAAATTCCGCCCCACCCACACTCCCTTTCATAGCGACCGACGCCAAACGCCCCTCTTCCCCCCCCCCCGTTGGCACCGTCCGACCTTTTTTTCCTTTTTTTCTTACACTGACGGCTGGCCGTCGGCGCACCTGCGAACGCTGTCTTGAAAAGTACGAGTACTTCGCATGCGCTTGTCACAAATCGGCAGGCGTTCCTGTCGATCCCACAGCCTCTGCAGACAACGGTTATGCCGGCGGGGAGCGTTGCCGGTGGCCGTGTGTCTTGCTGGCTACTCGTACTCGTATCATTTTGTGAGCACTCTTGAGAAGCTCTGCCCCGCCGTCTCGCTCGGCCACTATTGCCAAACAGAGCACGATGGCTCTCGCCAAAGAAAAAAAAACACACCCCCTGGTCACTTTTCCTCCGTGCACCAGTATTGGACCCAATGCGCCCGCCCAGGGTTCCTCATTTGATGGTACCCTCACCATGGCCTAGTCTAGGAAGGGGCCTGCACTCATATTGTTCGAGTTGTCTCCCCCCCAATTCGCCGTTTCGGTATTCTTCATTGTTTTCTTTGATGCACACTCGCCACGCCAAGTCTGTCCTCTTCACCAATTCGTCTGGATGCAATTGTGCCTTGCATCCAACGGCCCGCACCCTCTGACACCTTGGACATAGTACTTGCATATTATTCGTACCTGGCATACTCATTCATACTCGACCCCCCCCCTTGCCAAATCATCAACAACGCATGCCGCTGCCCTGGTTCACCCCCTCTTTTCTGCTCATTCGCAGGGCCGACCCAGTTATATAAACCCGCTTCCCCCCTCCCCTTGGTAACGTGCTATTACTCTGGGCGCATCTTGCACGCGATCTGGCCGTCCGAATGCGTGCGGTATAACTTGAAGGCACCCGTGCCTGGAAGACGCAGCCTGGCCAGGCCACGACCGAAATCCGCCGCTGCCTCGACGACCACTGCTCTCGACCGACTATTGTTTTTGCATGCGATCGTCGACCCCCGCCGATCCCTTCCGAGCTGATGGCGCGCATCGCTGCATCGCCGGCACGCAGCCCGCGGATCGCCTTGTGGTCGCTCAATGTCGCCGCCGCCTCCTTCCTCCTGTCCGCACTCCTGCCCGTGGCCGTGGCCGCTGCGCCAAACCCGAGCATCGTCAACTCCTTGCCCTTGCCCAGCGCCACCGCCTCCCCCGCCCTCTTTGAAGCCTTTGTGCACGACGACCGCGTTCCGGTGAAACCTTGCGAACAGTACTCGCCTTTGCCCGGAGCCGAGGCCGACGATCTGCGAAAGCGGGCCGACACGACCAGCACTTCCAGCACTTCCAGCAGCTCCAAGACCGGAGTCAAGACCAGCACCGAGACACATACGAAGACAGCCACTGACGCGGGCACGACGACGACCTTCACCGCCCATGTCACAACCGTGACTTCGACCGCCACTGCTAGCAACAAAACCAAAACCACTGCGACCACCTCTGCCAGCGCACTCCCGAGTTTTTATGACGCCAGCATAGCTGCCGTCAGCGATAATTGCTCCACGTTCATCAAGGCTTTCGTCGCCAACTCAACCTTTCAAGCGTGTTACCCTCTGTCCCTGCTTCTGGAGGTCAGCAATCTCCCCCCTCTCTCCCCCCCCCCCCCCCCTGCCAATAACAACAACAATGCAATGGGAAAAGTGGACTGACAGCAACAGGGGTCATCATCCTTTTTTAATGCCGAAAAGTCACTGGTGTCCATCACTCAGGTCCTGGATGCCTCGTGCGATGCCGACGTCACGTCTTGCACGACTTACATGACCGAACTGGCGACGAAGCTGACCAGCTCGGAAAACTGCGGGAGCGACTACCGCGACCAAGTCACTGTCGTCGTGGACGCCTATCTCGGCTTGCTTTCCTACGAGGTGCTGTATGCGTCCAGCTGCCTCAAGGATGATAGCAGCGGCCAGTACTGCTTCGCCAACGCCGTGACCAACACCTCCACGACAGGAAACGCATACCTTTACTATCTCCCACTCAACATCTCATACCCTGACGACTCTGACCCCTCCTGCAATTCGTGCTTGCAGGACACCATGGCCATCTATCGCACCACCGCCGCCAACCGCAGCCAGCCCGTCGCCGACACGTATGTCGATGCCGCAGTACAAGTGGACGAGTATTGCGGAGCAGGGTTTGTCAACGCAACCCTGCCGGTCGCCACATCATCGGCCCACTCCTGGAGGGCACAGCTATGGTCGAGCGTGGCCCTATTAGCACCTTTGGCCTACTTGTTACTATGACCATGAGCCGACGACAGCATGGGCAGGAGGTATTTGCGTGCATGACAAAAGGCGCTTGGATTACGATACCCTTTCTTTGAACTTTCAGACGGCCATCGGCTGCGTGTATATATTTTGTATGGGACATGTGAAGATACGACAGACACCTGAGAAGAGGGTATAAATGGGACCTGGTTGGCTTGGGATAGAACCAGCTCGGGCCGGGATGCGTTGGCGAAGCAGACACAAGGCACAACGCTCGCCTTGGGAAGCCTGATTGCCGCTTTTACGAGACGAGACCATCTCGTTTTTTTGCTGTAATATATATAGTTGAAGCACCAAAAAAAGACAGATATTCCTATACAACTAAGCGCCAACGCCGTATGTGCAAGTGAAGGCATCGCGAAGCTCGACTATGAGGCAGCGGTGGCGTCCTTGGGTCAGCCTTATTACCGCTTGACGAGGAACCCGTTGCGGATCGGCCGACCGACGCGCTTGCGCTTCAAGAGCTCCTCGCGCATGTTGCGCGACTGCTTGCGTATCTTGGGTGCCAGTGTGCGGGATCCGCCGTCGGAGAGGAGGCGGTAGACGGTTGTGCCCTGCTGGCGGTCGCGCGGCGGTGGTTTGTGCGCGGCCCGACGTCGAGCGGCCACGGACAGTGGTCTCGAGGTGGTGGCGGTGGCGGCGGCGCCGTCGGCCTCGGCGTCCGAGTCCGACTCGTCGTCCGAGTCGAGAAGCTCGAGCGGCAGCAGCTTGGACGTCGGCTTGGGCGGTGCTGCGGCAGCAGCGACGGCCTGGGCGGCGGCCTCTGTCGCGGCTTGGGCTGCGGCCTCGGCGGCGGCTTTCTCCTCGGCCTCCTTCCGTGTCTTGCGTGTGGCCGCCTGCTCCTTGAGCTGGGCGTCGCGCTCCTGGCGGCGGCGTTTCTGTTCGGCAGCACGTCTGTGGGTGTCAGCAGATTTTATAAAGTATCATACGGCGTCACCGTGGAGAGAAAGACGTACTTGTCAGCCGCCTGGCTGGCGCGCTGGGCTGACTGCCGGGTGGCGGCCTGGGCCTGGACGGACGAGATGGCCTCGGGGGCGTCGTCGCTGTCGCTGTCGCTGTCGCTGTCCATGATCTCGATAATCTCAATGGCAGCGGCGTCTTTGGCTGGCCGGGCTTCTTTGGCCACAGGAGCAGGCTCGGGCGTATCGAGTTCGACTGCGCTGACCCGTGTGCGCACGGGGATCTTGCGCCGCTTGGAAGCAGGCTCTTGTGCGGGGAGGGTGGCGGCATCGGCATCGGCATCGGCATCGGCATGGGTGTCGGCCAGGACCAGGTCTGCTGCAACGGCGTCGGCCTGGAAGTCGGCGGTCGAGCCGCCGCTCTTCCGTTTGGAAGACCGCAGCTGTCGAGGTGAGGGTGCCATGGTGTGTGTGTTGTGGGGGATTCGAGGACGGGTGTCAGGGAGCCAGCCTCTGGATCGGTCGGCGATTGCGTTCTCGTAGCGATCGGTAGGGCGTGATGTGTAGCGCAAACGAGGTCGAGACTTGAAGCAGGGCTGTCGGTTCTGGTGGAGGAAAATTTCAGAATCGAATTTCTTATCGCCAATTTTTGTCGTTATCGCATGAAACATGGCGACGCTGGCCACGATTGGTGGGTGTCTGCAAGACCCACTTGAGCTAGACTTGAGAGTTCTGGAATGCACATGTCGTCTAACTTTACCTCGTGTGTTCAGTTGTAAAACGATGTATTATCCGGTAATGGTCTACTACTATTTTTATATTATAAGTCTATTTGTCGCCGAAGTAGCTGCCAAGATAAAGCAGCAGCGCGACCCAGGCGTGCGTTTCTAGCCCAAAGCTCTATTGCTCTGGCGATGCCGTTTCTCTTTCCTGTTCCCAAACTCCTGTTTCCCTTGGTATATGGTTCCCGTAGAAAATGACGCCGAACTCAAAGATGCTCACTAGACCCAACCGTCTGCCGTCTTGAATTTCCTTTTAGGGACCCACTCCATTTCGTTAATGTCGAAAATATGGCTGGCCAGTGTTAGTCTGTAAGAGTCCCAAACGGATCGAGCATTTCAAAAGACGCACCCGTGGTAGTCTGTGTTGACCAGGGACCAGGTTCCGTATTCAGCCGTAAGGAGCTCCTTATAGCGGTAGGGGATTTTCACCGGAGAGCCCTCAAAGACAGTGTCTCGCAAAGGGAAGACGTACGTGTCCTGGTTATGTCAGTCTTGCATTGGCGGCGTTAGAGGCCACGGGGTGAAGGAGCACTTACCCTGTACTGATGGCCGTCTTTGCAGTAGAGTACGCCCTCACCGGCCGCGTGATTAGGGTCGTAACGAGCAGTGGTGATGTCAATGAAGAGGCCGGTCTCGGTGTCGATCCAGCGTGCGTCAATGACGTTCTGTGTGTCGGCCTGCCCACGGTTTACATAGTGAGGATTGACCTCGAGCAGGTACTTGCGGCCGTTGGGCAGCTGTGGTGTCTTAAAGTCAAAGACGGACATGTTGTAGTGGGCGGCGAGGAAGAATATGCTGGGCTCGGAGATCTGGACGTCAATGTCCGAGTCCCACGGCATGACCTGGCCAGAGGTTAGAGAGGCTTAGAGCGATGCTGACGCTGGACGTAGCTTACCTGCTTATTCCACCACCAGCCGAGCAGCGACCCGTGCATAAGCCAAGTCTCCACGCCAATGTCGGAAAATGTGGCTAGGTACGTCTTGACCAGGCTTTTCAGCGCCTGCTTCTGGTCTTCGTACCCGAGCACGTGCTCAGCGAATCTGGCGCCAGTCAGTATCTTCAGATGCAGTGTCTGCCAGACGCTGCCGGCCCCTTGAGCTCTGTCTTACCGTCCGTCATAGTGGGGATGGAACCTGCACATGGCCTTGGTCAGTCTAGCTCCCCCGCGACATCTCTCAGCACTAGCGGTTGTCGCTCACATGGATTCATCTGGAAATCGGCCGGGTCAGCACAACGATGTCCGGGGGTGCGATTCACGGACACGTACGGAAGTATTTTGTGGTTGCCCCGGAGCCTGTAGCGTTCTCCTCGGCGACGGCCAATGCTGGGGCGAAGAGAGCGGAGGCCCAACAAAGGACGGCCGGGAGCTTCATTTTGCAAATGAAGCAGGGGGTGACGCGATTGAGGTCTCAATGGTGAAGAAGAGGACGTCTTTGGACGAGATAAAAGGGGGAAAAGACTCGTCGTGGGCAAATCACAAGAATGGGCCAGAAAATGGATTAAAAGGGCTGAAGTGCTCTGGCGATCTTTCCCCACTGTGGCCTGCATCGGAGGAAAAGCCGTCGTGACACGAGACGGACGCTACAGAGTGTAAACTCGGTAGGGTTGGTTGGACCCTGACACTAGACAGAGTCCACGTAATCGGCGTCGTAGTCTACGATTTCTCGTACATACATACAAGCAGCACACGGCAAATCGACGTATCGCTGCACTGTGTGAATCCAACATGCAACGCCGCGTCATCAGCGAAAGGGGCAAAGTCAGGAGTGGCCCAGCGGCGCCCGGCGGCGCTTGTGATTCGCGCTTAAGCTTCCGACTCCCTGCAGTTTTACCGAGTACTCGTAGGATTCCTCTGCGCTCTTCGGGAGCTGATTCTCGGAAACAAGGCGAGACGTCACAAACACAGCAGAACGAGTTCCACGTCAATTCCGGGCCGGTACACAGTGGACCCTAGCGCCAAGCCGCCAGAAGTGTCTGGTAAGGCTATGTGCGAGATCGAGTAATACGGTGCAGCGACCGAAGCGCAGTGGCCCGCCCGAGCACTTTATTCTGTCCCTTGGTGTCGCACTCTTCATCTACTTGTACTTGTCATTGGGTCATTTGTACTGTACGAAGGATGTAGTAGGTACTCTATACAGTGCTTATCCTATGCCACCACACTTGGTGTGGGATCTTGGTCGCAAAATCCCCCCTCTGGGTCGGGCGCGGAGTGCCGGTTTGCGCTGACCCACACCGTCACGTGACGTTGCGGGCAGTGCTCGCAGGAGTGGGCCCCCTACGAAACAGTTGCCGTGCCCCAGAAGCAGGCGGCCGATCTAGGCAGCTTCACTGTTGCTCCAGGTCGAACTGTCCCCGAACACAATCGGTACACGCCGTCCAGCTGCGTGTTTTGAGCGGTTTGAGTGCACCATCGAAATGCCTTGGACAGTGAGTACTCTGAGCAGATGCTTCTGCGCCTTGTCGAGAAGCTGGGAAAGCTGGAGCTGACGGCGATGACGCCAGATCTTTCGGATACTGGGGGACTGCCTCCACCTGTTGTCGAAATGCATCCTCATCTTTTCCATCCACCGCAACCGGAGCGCTGAAGGTACGAAGGACATTTATGCCAAGGGCTGTTTTGGGAGAGGACACTGACGGTTGCGATGCAGGCGTCTCTCTCATCACGCAGGTGCTCTACGCAATTGTGTTTTGCTCCCGGTACCTCGACATCTTTAAGGAATCGATCGTCTGGAACCTGTTCTTCAAGATCTTTTACATCACATCGTCGTTTTACATTATTGCGGTTATGAAATGGGTGTATCCGCGCACGCGCGAGAAGGAGCTGGCGTGGAAGATGGGCGGCCTCGCAACGATTAGCGCGCTCGTCCTGTCGCCCTTTGGCATGCTCATCTTTGAGAAGCATGTGGCCTGGACCTTCCGATCGGTACGTGGTGCTGCGGCCCACTCGGGCTGCTGCAACGCGGCGTGTGACGCCCTTGGGTGGAACGGAAAGCTAATGAAAGTCTGGATGCAGTGGCTCTGGGCCTTTTCGGAGATTCTCGAATCGGTGGCGGTGCTGCCTCAGCTCCTTTTGCTTCGCCAGACGACGGTGCCGACGGTTATCGACTCTTTCTACCTGCTCGCGCTGGGCTCGTACCGGGCGATGTACATTATCAACTGGATCCAGCGCGCAGCCGACCCGGCGGACCGCAAGCCCAACGGGCTGTCCGTCGTGTTTGGCGTGATCCAGACGCTCTTCTACATTGACTTTGCGTGGGTCTACTGGACGCGTCAGCGCGTCAAGCTGCGGCACGGCGGCGTGGTGGACGCGGACGACATCCGCAAGGGCTGGATCCTCGGCCGGATTTTTGGCCGGCACCTGGACCGTGCGGATCAAGACGACGAGGAGAGCGCGCCGGTGATTGGCGGTCGCGGCGGGCTGAGTGTCGGCGACAGCGGGCGGGCTGGTGGGCGCTCCAAGTGGGGGTCGCGCGGCATCTCGGTCAGCGCAGACGACACGACGCTGGAGCACGAGGGCGAGGACGAGCACCTGTTTGCGCCAGAGCGGTCGGATGGGCATCATAATCTAGACGCGAGCGTTGACCCGGACGCCAAGATGCAGGACCCGGACGAGCTGGCGCGGGCGCTCGACGACGAGGAGGACGACGACGACGACGATGGGGCGCCGCCGCCGGCCGTGCGGTCCGGCCGCAGTGGAGATGGGACAGGCATCCGAAACGACGAGTGGGCGGACTAGGAGCAACGGTCCATGTTGGTAGCTGGTCTCTGAGCAAGGCCACTGGCATATTACTGGGTTGCGCACAGGATTTGTTTTGGTACGTGGCGAGTTTGTCATGGAGGGTTTCATTGTTGTCTACAGTATTATCAGAAAGTTTAAGCTTCACGGCTGTCTCTCTTGCATACGGGTATCAGACTGCTGCAAACACTTGTGCGTTGTACGTACGTTATACGGAGTACTCGTACTGGGACAAAGTGCCAACTGTGCTGCTGTTGTTGTGCCAACAATCGATAACGTACGGATATTAGATCAGATCGGCCAATCAGGTGTGCAGGTGACATAAACACTGGGGAGTGACGCTCGTCGGGGCATTTTCAAGCTAAATATTTCCCCTCCGCCAAACGCGTCGACCGTTTGACACCAACGGCTCTGCGCGTGGCCTCGACCAGCAAAACACATACAATGGCCCCAGCGCAGGAGACCACGATGCCGGTAACGCGGCGGACACGCAAGTCGACAAGCGGGTTTTCGCCGACGAAAAGCATGGACAAAGAGAACGCGACAATCGACTTTGGCGCGCCGGGAGCGACGGGATCGAGGGGGGCAGCAAGCAGAAAAAAGTCCCGCAGCAAGAGCATGGGACCGGGAGGGCTTGATGCACTGATGTCGACGTCGGGGAACCGACGCGTTGTGCGTGTTTTCGCGCTGCGAAGTGCTGATCTGTGCTGACAATGAGCAACAGTCTCTAGCCGCGCCGTCACGGCCGCCACCGCGATCGATTCTCAAGCCGACGATGCCGATCCTGGCGGAAATTCCGCCTCTCAAGGCGCGGGCCAAGGCGGGCAAGGCGAGCTCACCCGGCCGGAGTGGCGAGGAGGGACGGAAGATTGCTCTGCGAACGGAAGAAGAGCAGCAGGCGGCGGCACGCGAGCGTGAGCGGGAGGAGCGAGAACGGGCGGCACGCGAGAAGGCGGTGCAGGACCACAGGGAGGCACGCCGCAAGTCGCTGGCGAACCGACGGGTGTCGTTTGCGGCGGAGGCGACGCTGCACACGTTTCACGAGGTGGAATATATGCAAGGGGAGACGGGACGTCGGGCGTCGGGGGTAGCGTCAGACCCGGAAGCCGCGGCGGCGGTGGACGAGGCACCATCTAGGCCAGAGGAGGAGGCGGAGGCGGCCTCGGCACCGCTGGGGTTCCGCAGCCCGGGGGGGCCGCTGGGGGAGCCACTCGGAGGACCACTTGGGGCGGACGACAGCACGATCTCGTCGACCGTGTACGACTCGGATGGCGACGAGATGGAGGAGGATGGCAGCGAGGCGGAGGAGGAGGAGATGGAGTCGGATGCGGGCGAGAGCGACTCGGACGAGGGAGATGGGGCGACGATGGTGACGGTGGAGGGCGACGAGGCGACATCGGCATCCATCATGTCGAGCATGTCGATGATGTCGGGACGGTCGGCATCGCCCATTGAGTCGACGGGCGACCTGGAGGAGGCACTGCGGCTGGCGTCAGCCCACGCGGGCGCCGAGGCGGACAGGGCACGGCGAGAGCGGCCGGTGGGGGAGGACGAGGAGGTGATCCCAGCATTTGTGGGATGGGGGAAAAAGGCAGCACAGACGGTGCAGGCAGCCGAGGACGACACGGAGGCGAGCATGGACATGGACATGGACATGGACATGGACATGGATATGGACATGGACATGGACGTGGAAGCTGACGAGGCAAATATGGAAATGACGCGGGTGATGGGCGGCATTCTGCGGAGCGGCGAGGACGAAATGTCCATGGATGTGACGCGGGTGTACGGCAGGATCCTGGCGCCGACAGAGGTGGAGTCGGAGGCCAGCAGCCCGCTGGTGATGGCGGATGACGGCCTCGAGGACATGTCGATGGAACTGACGACGGCGATGGGCGGCGTGCTCTCGGCAAGGCGACAGGCCATGCAGATGGAGGAAGAGGAGGAAGAAGAGGAGGAGGCCCCCATGGACATTACAGTGGGAGTAGGGCATATTCTGGGACGGAGGGTGGAAGAGGAGGAAGAGGAGGAGGAGGCGCCGATGGACATGACGGTGGGAGTAGGGCATATTTTGGGACGGGACATGGAAGAAGAGGAGGAGGGCACGGGGGAGATGGAGGACGCGACCATGGGAATGGAGATGACGACGGCATTGGGAGGGATTCTGGGAGGGGCCAGGCAGGAGGCATCGCCGACGAACCGGCTGGAAACGACGAGCCGATTGGAGACTACGAGCCAGCTGGAGACCATGTCGTCTCCGATGGTGAGCTTCGGATTCGGTCTGCCCAGGCCGACGACTCCGGTGCACAACAAGACGCCTGCACAGAGACCCAGCACGACACCACAAACGGCGAGTCCGCAGAGGACGACTCCGCGAAGGACGACGACGACTCTGCGGACGACGACTCCGAAAACGACGACTCCGAAAACGACGACTCCAAAAACGACGACTCCGAAAACGACGACCCCGAAAACGACGACCCCGAAAACGACTCCGAAAAAGACAACCCCCCGGTCCCTGACCAAGGCGAGCCGGCCGGCCAAGTCGCCGTTCTCGACGCCGCCGGTGGTGCTGACGCCACAGGGCCGACGGATGGCAGCCTTTGCAAAGCCGGCGTCGCCCAAGATTGCGGCCATCTTCAACCGTCGGTCGTCACTGGTCGACACGGCAGCGGACTTTGTGGTGGGATCGGCGGGCAAGGAGCGGGAGCAGCCGACAGAGAGAGCGGCAGTGACGTTTGCCGAGGCGGCACAGACAGCCACACCGCGAGACGACGGCGACGCGACGCAGAATCTGCGGGACCTGATCCAGGGCCTGTCGCCCAAGAAGAATGCACTGCGAGGCCGCAAGAGTCTGCACGTCGGCAGCGCGCGCGGCCTGCTGGGCAAGCGGCCGATGGAGCTGGAGGACGAGGAGGACGAGGAGGCGGCCGAGGCAGCGGCTCAGGCGACCGAGGCGGGCGAGCGATTGGTCAAGCGGCTCAAGGGCAACGAGCCGAGCCCGGTCAAGAACATCCGGCTGCAGCAGCCGCCGTCGATGATGGAGACGATTGGACGGTCGTCTCGGTCGCGGAGGAGTCCGCCCGTTGTGGGCCCGGCGACGCCAAAGCAGGAGACGGGCGACGTCGCGGGCGGTGCCGAGGCAGACGAGGGCGGCGAGCACATGCACCTGCAAGAGTTCCTCGACGTGGCGGGCATCCATTTCATGGAGCTGGAGACGACCAAGCGGCGGCCCACGGAGATGGCGCGGGGCGGCGAAGCGGCAGCCGACGATGCGGACGGGACGGCCGACCCGGCGACCGAGGAGCTGGTGACGACGGTGTGCAAGGTGCCGCTGCTGGAAATGTACCAGCACGCCTGTCGGGAGCTGAAGCAGTACATTGAGGAGGGCCGCGGCATCATGCGGGAGATTGAGGCGGAGACGTACGAGGACAGTCCGGCCATCTTCCGGGAGTACATGACGGCGACGCCGGAGCTGCGGGCGCAGATGGACAACCAGTTCAAGAACATCAAGCTGTTTGCGCGGCTGCAGAGCAAGAAGCAGTGGTACGAGTGGCGCACGAAGCTGCAGCAGGGGCTGCAGGAGGGCATGGACAAGACGCGGCAGGCGCTGGAGCGAGACGGGGCGGTGCTGCGGGCGCGGCGGGCCCAGGCAAACGCACTCTACGAGCCGCTGCAGGCCGAGTACGCCGAGGCCGAGGCGGAGATGCGGCGGCTGGTGGCCGTGGCGCAGACGTTGGCGGGGCCCGAGGGCGAGGCGATGGTGGCGGCGCGGCAGCAGAAGCGGGCGCTCCGGGCGCGGCTCGAGGAGCGCGAGCGCGAGACGAAACGACTGCGGGAGGCGACAGCGGCGAGCCGGGCGCGGATGGTGACGATGAAGGAGGAGCGGGACCGGCTGGTGGCGACGCTGGCGGAGGCGAAGCGAGAGCAGGAGGAGCGGCGGAGTTGGAGTCAGCAGGAGGTGTCTGCACTGCGAGGTGAGTAGGAGAGGAGGGAGGGGGGAGAGAGCGGAAGGAGAGAGAGGAGAGCGAGGAGAGCGAGGAGAGCGAGGAGAGCGAGGAGAGCGAGGAGAGAGAGGAGAGAGGAAAAAGACGAGACGAGAAGCTAACCCCCCCCAGCACAAGTCGACGCCCTCGAACGACGCACCGGATGGGCCGTGACCGGGGCCCACGGCACGACACTGTCGTTGACATACCGGCGGCAGATTGAGCTGGTGCTGGACGTGGCCAGCCAGCGACGAGACCTGCGACAGGTCGGCGACGGGCCGAAAGAGGATGTGGAGTATTTTGTCCAACGGCTTCGAGATCACGTGAGCGCGCTGCCGGCCAACACTGCGCCAGCACGGCTGCTTCCGATGGTCCGTGCGTCGTGGGATGCAGCGATGCAGGCGGCCACACAGCTGCGACAACTGCGACGCACCTTTCCGACAGTGACGCGGGCCGAGGGGACCCGTCTGTCGGTGGCGGCGGCCGTGCTGCTGGTCGGCCGCAAGACCAAGATTGAGGTCAAGGTGGCGGTGGAGGCGGGCGAGACCGCCATGTCCGTATCAACGTCGACGCCGACGACGCCGACGACCCTGCCGACCCTGCCGACCCTGCTGACCCTACCGATCTCGCTCTCGGCCGCGGCGCGCGTCGTCTACGGAGAGCCGTTCAACGGGGCCAAGATGGGCGAGTTCTTGGCGGCGCGCATGGGCAAAGGGCCGTGGGTGGACGTGGTGGAGGAGCTACGAGGGAAGCTGTTGGCGCAGCGGTAATGATGGGTTTTTTTTTTTTACGGATGAATGAATTTGAACTTTGGAAGTTGTGTGCACGAATCGTGGTCCAGGAGAAAGACGTGTGGATGCATGTGTGCGGCCTGCTTGTCTGTTTGGCGGCTGGCATGTTTACCCATCAATGCGTTGGCGTTTGCCATTTGTGTTTTTACGCGTCACTGCGTCTGTTTGATTCTTATCATGTGTCTGGACTGTCTGGACGACTTGTCTGGGCTGTCTTGACGGCTTGTCTGTCCGGGCTTCCCTATATACACGTCTGGCCGGACGTGGTCTGTCTGCCCGCCACTCCCTTTTCAACGTGCGCTTCCGCTGCGACTCTTTTGCCAACGGGAAAGCTACAGTGCAATGTTGCGTTGCGTTGCGTTGCGTTGCGTTGCGTTGCGTTGCGTCGCGTGTCTTCCCATCGCATCCTGAATGCCCTTTCATCTAGCTGACACAAAACGAGATCAAAATAGATTCCATCGCGAATGGCCGATCATGACAAGTGATCCGTATGTGACACTGGTATCCTTTCTCTCTAGACATTCGACATCCATCTGACCTCGAACTGAACAAAAACTGCCCGCCGTCACAAACTTTGCTAGAATCTTCCAAGGCGGTGTCGAAAAAAAAAGCAGGCTCAAAACGGTGATGGAGGAAAAGCAGGACAACGGTGATGGAGGAAAAAGCAGGACAACGGAGAGGCCGCGCTCGGCCTCACTCTCGGCGGCCCTCGCCTATCCGGGGCCAAAACGGTAAGGCAAACGTCATAATCGCCTATTGAGAGGCCTTGATTCCTATTGAGAGGGCTCGCTCTCTATTGAGGCCCACCGTTTCCTCGCCGCGTCGGCGCTGAATCGGCCGTTTATTCACTTGGCAACCTCTTCACTTCCACATCAGGAAGGAACGCAGTGATCAACTGGGAAGGAGCAGACGGCCCTCGCCCAAGGATAAATACCCGCCCTCTCCCACTTTTTCAAACTCTCTCTCTCTCTCTCTTCTCCCCAACAAAACTGAGACCTGCGATACCTCAGTTTTTTACGCACACCACCAACCTTCACTTTCTCTCCTCTCTCTCCCTCTATACCTTCCTTCTCGCCACGGTGTGTGGTTTTTTCTTTTCGGCACTCGACAGCCAGTTTTCACAATGCTGGTCCTCCTTTTTCTGGCCAGCTGTGCCTGGTTTCTCGCCGTCCACCCGGAGATGCTTCCCGCGGTGAAGATCCTGTTGGCTACGGCCACTGGATTCCTCTTTTTCCCAGGTCGTCTCTACCTGGTGATCTCGGCCGTGATGCTCTCGCGGGGACTGTCGCTCGGTCCTGCCTTTACTCGCCAGCGAGTCCTGGCCATCCTTGGCGTCGCTGCCCTCCTCGCCGGTCTGCGTCTGGGGACGGGCTATGCCCCGAACTGGGTTGAAGACTGGGAGGGCTTCGTCGAGGACATGGTCCTGGAGCCCCGCTTGACACTCGGCCCCCTCTTTTACGACGCTTTTCTCGACGGTCTCGAGACCATCTCGCTCTTTGACGACCTCGCGCTGGATTGGCAGATCCTGCGTGAGTCCATGGGCGAGCTTGTCGGCGCCCTGCTTGTGCTTCCTCGGGGGATGTGCCACGTTTTGCACGCCATCCTCTCGTTCTACCGATTCCTCTGTGCCTGCGACGCTGCCCTCATCCGGGGGCGCGACGTGCTGGCCAGTTTCGTGTGGGACCACCTCATGGCCGTGACGGTCACTGCCGGCGGCATCTTGGTCGTCGGCGGTGGCAGCTGCTGGGCTGTTTTCTCGGTCGTGCAAATGCGTGCTCTGGCAGTCGTGAGACGGCGGTCATTCAATGAGCAGCTGTACGCCGTGATCGACCAGCAGCACGTCACGATCGACGCCATGGACGAGGTTGCCGAAAAGTTGTACCAGCAGCTCAAGTCGCTCAATTTCGACATCTGGTTCAACGTTTTTCGCCAGGGCGCCCAGCACCACCTGTCCCAGCTCCAAAAGTACGGCGTGCCCCGATCGATGGGGCCGCGCCACCGCACCTACGCCCGCAACACGACGCACTATGTGCGTCACCGGGTGGCCGTGCGGCCTGGACTGGGAATGCCCACCGCTGCTGCTCTCGCTACTTTCGATCCCGTCGCCATTCACGAGGCGCTGACTGCGTTGTCTGACTCCAATCAGCTCGTCATGAAGGCTCTCGCCGCGGAGAAGACAAGGCTGGCCCGCCAGCTCTCCATCTTGGAGCCTCTCTTCGCGGCGATCCTCTCTGACGCCAGACACCATGAGCGTCTCGGGCGGTGTGGTCGGGAGGAGTGGACGCAGGAGAAGTATCTGGAGGCATCGTCCCGCTACGATGAGTACATCTGGCGCAAGACATACGACGATGGTGCCTCCGATATTGGCTCCTTTGAGCAGTACATGCTGGCATGGAACACCAGAGCCGCCATTTCCCGCCGCTCTGCCTATTCCCAGGTACATGCTGTCGACCGGACCGCCTCCCGCTCGTTCGAGTCCTCGACCTCGACGGTCGTCGTGCCCTTTCGGTCATCGGATTCGTGGGTTGGGAATGTGCGACTGCACTTGACTCAGCAGCAGCATCCCGCTCCCGTCCGCCACGACGACTTCCGGCACAGCGCAGAATACCGTCTGCGCGTGCAGGACGAGCAAATGGAGGAACAGCGTCGCGAACTGTCCGCCACCCTCCAGCGCCAGAGAGCGCTGGAGCGACATGTTCTCACCTTGGAGCAGATGTGCAACGAGCACAAGACCCGCCTGGAACCGATCGCCGACGTCGCCGCAGCTGTCCAGGAGCCGATGCCGCCCCAGTCGTCACCCACCGCGTCCCAGCAGGAGTGCCGTCGGGGGTACCAGGGCTCAGGTTGGGGCTAGAAGCCCCGTCCGTCCCAGGTCCGCCCCCAGTCGCCTCCTCGCCGGTCGTGCCGGGAAGCTGGGGTCCAGACGGCTCCCTTGTCGGATGCTCCGGTCAGAGATCCGACCACGACGCCGACTTCGTCGGCACCGTTCCAGCCTGTCTCTCCGCAAGGCCAGACGACTGATCACTCCGCCGCCCCCGGTGCATCACAGAAGGTGCACCGGCCAGTGCGGTTGGAGGTGCTCGACCCGCGGGCCGTCCGTGGAAAGGCCTGCCGCAGCCCCCAGCTCCTCGAGGAGTATGGCGCTGCCGCCGCCGGACCGTCGAAACGGGCGATGATCCCAACCGTCGATGCACAGACAGCGTCTGCCTCTGCGTCCGCCACTGCTCCCTCCGACCGTCGCCGTGTCCATTTCGCAGACACGGTCGACTATGCTCCCTCGCCTTGCGTTTCGTCTTCTTCCCCGTCGCCCCTCACCTTTTCGCCGCCTCCGACCGATGCGACCGACGTGATCGACGCCGTCGACCCGGACCTGGTGCAGGACTTCCTGCGGTTGGACGACCTTCCGCCCCTGCCCTTGTCCCCGACTCTGCCGCCGCTGCCTCAAGTCACAGAGGTACTGCCGCCGCTTCCGCCGTTTCCGACGCGGAGAAAGAAGCCGACCAAGAAGAGCGAGCGAGAGGAATTGGCGCGCCCCGCGTCTGAGCCGACTCCTGTCGCGCCTGCCCCCCCGACCGCAGCCACAACGGTCACGCCCCAGCCTCTGACGCAGACGACACCAGTCAGGTGTACGTCCCGCTTCCTGCCGAGCTGCCGCCGCGCCCATCCATCCCATTCTGGGGTGCTTGGGCTGCGTCCAAAGCGACCGCAACAAGCGCGCAAGGCCGGCGTTGTCCAGTGGATTGCACGGGAGGTGCAGAAGCAGGAAGACGCCAGAACCGACGGAGGCTTGACGCCTGCCTCTCCCCCTTTCCTGCTGCAGGCCGACACCCCTGCAGCACCACCTACGACCCCCGACCTGTTCGCGCCCGGGAATGCCCCATCCCCAGCACCGGTGACACATCTAGTCCCGGGAGCTCTGCCCGCCGAGAGTGGAAGTGACCTCACGAAGCAGCCGACGGTGGAGGCCCCGATGGCGAAGGCTCCGAGTGCGACATCAGACTCGGGGGTCCTCGATATGACGACGGCGATGGAGGACTGCGAATGGCAGCCCGCACTGGTCGCTCCGGCCATGGATGACGACAACGACATGGCACAGCTGACGAGTTCGATGGGGTCGTTGAGCGTCTTCGACACCCATTCCGTGGCTGTGCCTCGTCAGTTTGACGTGGCCATGGAGCTTGGCCCGGTCCAGCTCGAGCTGCCGGGCCTGGATGACCAGATGGCGGAGCTCACCTTCGCCGACGTGCCGGACGCACAGGACGTGCCGGACATGATGGAGTTGCTTGGACTGGACGAGATGCCGTGCATGGAAGACATCCTCGGGCTGGAAGAGTTCCTGAGCGGCCAGCCGATGCCTTCGTTGGAGGAACTTTTGCCAATGGCGGAGGTCCCGATGACGGAGGCTGACGGCCTGGTCGCTTCCACTCTCGCCCCCTCCGTGCCGGCAGAGCCAGTCCAGCTGCCGCTTGCTGCGCCAATCTCGACTTGGCCAGCTCCCAGCACTGTCGGATTCTCTACCGACGGTGTCGTCAACAGCGGCAGCAGCAGCACTCCTGCTCCGACAGCGTTCCCCGGCATGCACCCCCTGCATTCGACCATTGCCGAGATCACTGCTTCGCCTGGCCGACCGTCCGCCCGTCCGAGATCGTTCATGTCTCAGATGAGCCCGGCCAGGCGCACCGCCAATAGCAGTGTGAAGGTCTTTGCAGGGCCGTCGTCACCCTCCCCCCTTTCTTCAGCTACGCCACAGTTTGCACTTCCGGCGATGTCGACTCAGCGCGCGCTTCCACCACCCCAGCCGCTGCCGCACCCGGAACCTGCAACGCCCACGGCTGCTCTCTCTCTCCCGGCGGATCGATCCGCCACCTTCACGATTCCTTCTCTGCCTTCGCCGGCCACTGCGGCGGCCCCGGTGCCGACCGCACACGCCGGCCACGACGAGGAGATGACTGAAGTGGAGACCCTGGCTGCCCACGACCCTGCCCCCGCACCCATTCCCGCTGCTGTTTCGATGCCGCCACCGCCGCGGCCTCGCCGTGCGCGACGCACCGTTCCTCGCACCCCATCTGGGGAGCTCAGGAGATCGGAGCGACTGGCGGCCCAGACGCAGCGTGGGTTGCCGCCTGCCCAATCAAAGGGCAAGCAACGGGCAGAGGAGGCCACGGTGATGGACCAGATCGAGGTTGCACTTCCAGCAGCCTCGAGTACTGCGCAATCGTCACCGGTGCCAGCCTCTGTGGTCAGCCAGGCGACAGCCGTGGAGCCAGGCACGAGGAAGAAGCTCGTGCCGCGACTGAAGAAGGGGGAACAAACGAGCGACGCCCCCCCGGCAGCTAGCAGCAAAGGCAAGGAAAGTTGTTTGGCACCTGCATTCGACTTTACGTTTTCCGCGCCTCGCCCTCTTGCTGCTGAAGCTGCCGCCGACACCACTCCCAAGGTCGAACGCGGCTACGACCCGGAACACCGCCGGGTCGATTTGATCGTCGGATTCGACCCTGACCGCTCCGTCGACGCGGCTGACGAGGCTCCGTTGTTTGCCCCGATCCCAGAGGAGGTCGAAGCCGCGGTGGCTGCCACCGCCGCGGCTGCTGGGCTGCAGTTCCCCATCTTGGGGGGCAGCAGTGCCAATGCAACAACGGAGCCCGTGCCCGACGCGAGCCGGGAAAGTGGTGGCGAACTGGGGCTGCCGCTCGCTTGTCACGAACGAGTGACACAGAAGGAGTACCGCCTCGGGTACGCCGACCCCAAGATTCGTGGGTTCATCGGCAAACTCGAGGCGGTTATCCAGGTGGGAGAGGAGTTCCTGATGGAGGAACAGCTGGACGCCGACCTTACGTCGGCGTGGCCCGATGCCGCGCGAGAGCAGATGCTGGCGACGCTCGTCAAGAAACAGAGCATGCTCCCTGCCGATTGGAACATGTCTCTGTCCGCCATGACAGAACTCTCGCGCTCGTGGCTCGAAACGGTCAGCCGCTGGGACGAGATCGAGTTTTACTACGCGAACGACTTCCGGCAACAGTTGTTCGAAGCCCTATTGGCAAACGACCTGCTGTTTCAGTAGGTCGTCTGCCTTTGGGGCGAGCGTCCTCGATCTCTCTCAGCTCTTGGCTTGACATTTCGCCTCTCCCACCACTCTCTGTCCTCGTTCACCACTCGGCTATATCGACAAGGCTAGCATTCCATGCTTGGACGCTCGTACGCAAGACGACGTCATTCACACCTTCTCGCAGCCGACTGCACGCCAGACACCAACGCGGATGAATTGCGCTGCATCCCACACCAGTTTCGAATTTCGAGATTCGCATTTCACATTTTTTACCACATTTCGAGGAATTCTCGAACTGCATTTCAGTCTTATTTATGCGATGCGATCGAACTGGATATTACCGTTGGACTTGTTTTTTTGCAAGTGGCGCTGGCGCCGCATTTATTGCATTCGCATCTTCCATCTCTCCAAGGAGTGCGTTTTGCATCACACCACACCCGGGACTTTTCTTTCTCTCCATCAGAACGAAGTTTCCGCGTGGTTTTATGATTGATTTTCCATCAGACGTCTCTCCAAGACACGGCAACGCGCAAGGCAACAAACACATACGGTGCATCCAGACTACCGCTCTGCACTCGATGCCTTTTGTCTTTGACGCTGGAAACAATCACCATTTTTATTCGCCAACCGCACAGAACGCATCTTCGCTCGCTGCTGCTGCACAACTTGCGCACACCCACAATTGAAACACACAAAGCAGCACTGGCAAGCGCACGCACCACTTCATCCCACTTTCCACAATTTGATCTGGATGCCGTTGCAGCGTTCTCTGACGCGATCTGGACTGTGCTCGAAATCATGGGACACATCACTACGTCCTCGAGCCCAAAACAGTCCTATTGCACGTTTCTGTCCACTCACCCAACACTTGGACACCTCTTGGCACACACATGCCACTGAGCCGCAACACTGCCGCCACACCTCGACCGCAATCTTCACTTTCGGCCATGAACCAGGTGTGGCCGCACGGAGAGAACTTTCACGCCAGAACCGGGATGGGAGACATTGAGAATTTAAACACCACAACTTGTCTCTTTTGGCATTCTTCTTGCTGCTACTGAGACGTCAGATTTCTCCTCTCATCCCGGAGCCTGGATTTCTCACTCCACTCGCGGGCTCTCACGGCCGGGAACTTTGACCGAAGTTCCGGCCAGGCGAATACAAACGTGCACCGGCCCCCTTCCATGAAACAACCACACACCCACCAAAACACCGGCAGGGGGCAACACCGTTCAGAGGAAAAGAGACAGAATGGAGACAGGAGACTCAAAGCGGACTGGCTGAACTCATTTTACCTGCGCGAGCGTAATGGCAACAGTTACACTACCACACCTGCCACACATTCACACTCGCTGCTCCAGCTTCTGTTACCGTCGAGTCATCCTGCTGTCTCTTTTTCTCGAACTTTTTCCAACCGGAATCAAATCACCAAACAAAAACACAATAGGGATCTTGCGCGAGGCAGGATGGAGAGAGAGACTCAATACCGAGACGGACTTGGCAACATGCACTTCACATGAGTGTGCGGCATATCTTGACAGCCGCAACTTCGCACTCACAGCTTCGGCTACTGCCATCCGTCGAGTCTTTATCCTGTCTCACCCTATAATTCGAATCACTACATTCTCTCCCACACCTTCTTTGGTGGGAGAAACACAACCATGGGGACGTTTGACATCGACAATCTTTGCTTATCCACGATGGCGGCCATTTCGCCGTCAATGACTGTCTGCCGTATAGGCAGGTGAGTGGTCTCATGCTTGTACCTTAGTCCATGCTTCTTGCTAATTAGTCCATCGGCAGCATTACCTCTTCGAAATCTGCTCCGAGCATACTCCATCCATCCCCCGAGAACTGTTTGTGATAGGGAATACGGCATACGTGGCCGGGGCGGAGGAAATACAGAAGACAAAGGCAGCCAGGCCAGCAAAGTCTGCTGGGCCTGGCGATGGATCGGAGGAGGAAGAGAGAAAAAAAACGCACAAAGTCGCCGTGCTGGGAGCCTCGTGAGCGGTTGCATCAACATCGGGGAGATTGAACAACCACCTTCTCTTCCGAGCAGCCGCTCCCGGGGGCATGAACATGCACTGCCCCCAGCGACAGAACACCACTGTCGCCACAGGTTGGGGAGACCGGCAATGCGCGGTGCACGGTGTAGCAGGATGCACACCAATCGGACTGGATGAACAACACATCCTACTTCGAGCACCGCGCATGGGAGGGCAGAACAACCCCTACCTCCCTGGAGAATGAACAACCACTTTCTCCGCAAGGGCGCAGGCGCGGTCAATATCGCCCCTGCAGGTAAGTCCTTGTCTCGGCATGCCTATAGATCCTGTTGGACTAGACGCGAGTGCCACCGCCGCCAACCTGTGCTCTCTCGGCGGCGCGTCTGACTTGTCCGGCGTTGCTGGGAGAGAAACTAACAACAGAAACGACGGCTCCCAGCACTGCGACCGCGTACTCTCGGAAACGGGCGCATGTATACAATCAGACACACACAAACACATAGGATGGAGCAATGCACGAGCGATTTCGAAGTCACATACTCGCGCACAAGCGGTCCAATTCGTTTCTTTCGTCACGCTAAGTTTTGCTTTGGTCTTGCGTTTCATTCGGCCGATATATCGTGGAGTTCATCTTGCAGCGAAATACTTTTCCTTCCAGTCGTGTTCATTCTCAGCTGACATTAGGCACCGCCAGTCTAGACCTGCAGGGCCGTGTCCTGGCGAGCGCCGTGGGTGCCCTTGCGCCAGGCCAGTTGGGGATCGGCGGCTGCGGCGAGTGCCTTTGGTTCACCGACGGGACCCCAGCCGCCGCCACCGGGGGTGTGGACGATGATGCGGTCGCCGGCGGCCATGGGGGCGCTGTTCTTGGCCCCGAGGTTGATTTGGCGGATCTCGGTCTCGGCGGGGTCTTGGTCGTTGTCGGGATCATCGAGGCCGGTGCGCTCATTGTCCTGGAGTTTCTGGAGGGCGACATCCCAGCTGGCCTTTTGGACGCGACGGACCCAGATATTGAGGCCACACTGACCGGGATCGCCACCGGCAAGGCCATAGGGCTGGTAGACGCGACGCTCGGAGAGGATGGAGACCTGAAGGGGGATTCGAAACTCAATATCACGCACGACACCATCGCCACCGCGATGCTGACCGGCACCACCCGAGCCCGGCCGCAGGGCAAATCGACGCAGCAGGACGGGGTAGCGGCGCTCAAAGATCTCGGCGTCGGTGATGCGGGTGTTGGTCATGTGGGTGTGGACGCCGCTGGTTCCATCCCAGGTGGGCCCTGCGCCGCTGCCGCCGGCGATGGTCTCATAGTAGCCGAAGCCGCGGACGGCGGTGGCGCCGGCGACATTCCCACCGAAGCCAAAAGTGAGGTTATTGCAGTCGCCCTGGCTGGCGGCGCAGGCTTCGAAAGCGCGCAGGATGACGTCGGTGACGCGCTGGCTGGTCAGGACGTTGCCGCCGACGACAGCGGCGTGGTCGGAGGGCGAGAGCAGCGACTGGGGCGGGATCTTGACGGTGATGGGCTCGAGACAGCCTTGGTTGAGGGGGATGTCTTCGGAGATGAGGCAGCGGAGGCAGTAAATGATGGCGCTGGATGGGGGGTAGCGAGTTAGCGAAAGGACGAGGAGTCAACAAAGGAACCGTCAAATGCATCGACGATGAAACAACAAGTGAATCAACAAGTGCATCAACGAGTGAATAAACGAGTGAAGCAATGACAAATCAACGAACGGATCAACGATGAATTCACAACACAACAAACAATTGACAAACAAACACAAGACACACCTATACGTGACGGCCTCCGGGGCATTAATGTTGCCATAGACCTCGGGCCCGGTGCCGGCAAAATCAAAGACGGCCTCGCCGCGATCAGGGTCAATGGTGACACGCAGACAGATGGGGCTGCCGTCGTCCATGTGGTCAATGGCGGTCAGGGGACGGCCGGCGAAGCGGGTGCTAATGTCGCGCAGCAAGCGACGGACGCAGGTGGCGGCATTGTGCTGGATGGCGCGCATGTAGCGGTCGACAGTGGGCTCGCCGTACTCGTCAAAGAGGCGCTCGATGAGGGCGATGCCCTTTTGGTTGGCCGAGACCTGGGCCTTGAGGTCGTTGATGTTGTCGGCGAGACAGCGGGTGCCGCTGCAGCCGACAAAGGCGGCGGGGCGGCGGTAGAAGAGGTCGACAACGAGGTCCTCGTCGAAGCGGCCGGCCGAGACGAGCTTGACGGAGCGGACGGTGGCGCCCTCCTGGAAGAGGGCACGCGAGTGGGGGGGCATGCTGCCGGCGGTGATGCCGCCAATGTCGGCGTGGTGGGCGCGAGCGGCGGCGTAAAAGAGAATGGTGTCGGGATGGCGGCGGCTGAAAGCGGGCATGATGAGGGTGACGTCGGGCAGATGGGTGCCGCCGTAGGACGGGTGGTTGGACATGACGACGTCGCCGGGCCGCAGACGGCCGTGCCAGATGGCGGCCTGGCGACGGACACAGGTCGAGAGGCTGCCGAGGTGGACGGGCAGATGGGGCGCGTTGGCGACGAGGCCGCCGTCGGCGTCAAAGATGGCGCAGGAAAAGTCGAGGCGCTCCTTGACGTTGGTGCTGACGCTCGTCTTTTGCAGGGCGCGGCCCATTTGCTCGGCAATGGCCATGAAGCGGTGGCCAAAGACGCTGAGGAGGATGGGGTCGACAGCGGCGTTCTTGTCGTTCTTGTCGTGATCGTCTTGGCTGTCGTCGTCGGCGACGGCCTTGTCGCGGCCAACGTCGATAATCACATGGGTCTGCAGCTTCGTCGCCGTCGAGCCCGGCGCCACGACAATGGTCTGCGTGCCGTCGGCCAGCATCGCCGGCCCGGCCACGCGGTCGCCCACGTCCAGCGCGTCGAGGCGGAAAATGGGGGTGTCGACACGGCCGCCGGCAAAATAGACCGACGCCTCGACATGGCGTTTTTTCGCCAGCGCATCGCCCGCCAGCGCCGTGGCCGTCAGCGTTGCCAGCTGCGCGTCCACGGTCGGCTCGCCATAGCGGAAACTGCGCGCAATGCCGCGCACGCGCACGTCGTCGACCAAGATGTCGCGGTCGTCCAAAGTGAAGCCAAACTCGCGGCGGTGGTGGCGCACAAAAGCATCGCCATACGCCCACTCGCCGCCGTCGTCGACCACCATCAGCGCCGACTCTGTGCCGCGGTACCGCATGTTGAGGTACTCCTCAAACACCATGTCCTCGTCGGCAAAGTTCTGCGCCCGCAGTGCCGCGCGTGACCGTTCTCGCAGCAGCTCCATGCGCGCCTGCAGACCCGTCACCGCCGCCTCGCTCCAGACCGCGCTGGCCGGCTCCTGCTGCTCGTCCACCACGTCTGCCAGCGCCATGCCGTACGCCGACAGCACCGACGAGTACCGGTGCACCAGCACCTGCCGGATGCCCAGCGTCTGCGCAATCGCCACGGCGTGCTGGCCGCCCGCGCCGCCAAACGTCGCCAGTCGGTGGGTCGCCGGGTCGTGGCCCTTGGCCTCGGTGATGGATCGGATCGGCCGCGTCATGCTCTCGTTGGCCACGGTCAGAAACCCAAACGCCACCTCGTCGACCGTCATGGCCCGGTCGGGCGCCCGCTCTGCATTGATCTTGTCCGCGAGCGTCTGCAGCGCCGTTCGGCTCGCCGCCATGTCCAGCGGTTCGTCCTCGTTGGGGCCGAAAATGGACGGGAAAAAGTCGGGCAGCAGCCGGCCCAGCAGCAAGTTTGCGTCCGTCACCGTCGCCGGGCCGCCCTTGCGGTAGCATGCCGGTCCCGGATGTGCGCCAGCGGACTCTGGCCCCACCACAAACAGGCCGTTGCGGAAGAAGAGCATCGAGCCGCCGCCCGCCGCCACTGTGTTAATGTCCAGCTGCGGCGACTGGATCGTCACGCCCGCCGTCGTCGTCTCAAACGTGTGGTCGTACCGGCCGTCCGATCCGAAGCGCGACACGTCCGTCGAGGTGCCGCCCATGTCGAAGCCGAGCACGGCGATGCGCGTCTTTGCATCGTACGACGTGGTCGCATAGCCGACCACGCCGCCGGCCGGCCCCGACAGGATCGCCCGCAGGCCGGTGAACTTGTCGACGTCCACCAGCCCGCCGTCGCTCTGCATGAACTCGCACCGCGTGCCTGTCGCGCCCAGCGAGCCGGCAAAGCCTGCCTGGAAGCCGGCAATGTACTTTTTGATCGCCGGCGTCAGGTAGGCGTCCGCACATACCGACGTCGCCCGCGGCACCAGCTTGATCATGGGCATCAGCGCCGAGCTGAGCGAGACGTGCTCGAACCCCACTGCTGCCGCCAGCCGCCCGATCAGCGCCTCGTGTGCGGGAAACGTGTACGCGTGCATCAGACACACAGCAATGCTGCGGATCCCGGCGTCGTACACCTGCTGCAGCTGCGCCCGTACCGCGGCCTCGTCTGGTCGCTGGAGGACGCGCACGGTCTCGCCGGACACGCCCTGCACCAGATCGGCCGTGTTGTCGTCGGTCCACGTCTCGGTCGTCGCTGTCGCCGCCGTCTGGGTGCGCTCCGGGTCCTCGGCGTAGTCCTCCAGCGTGACGCGCTCGTCCACCTCGACCACTTGCTCGTACAGCACGTCGGGCTTGCGGATGGCCAGGTCAAAAATGTTCGGCCGTGCCTGGTTGCCAATGGCCAGACAGTCGCCAAAGCCGCGCGAGACCACCAGCGCCATCCGTTCTCCCTTGCGCTCCAGCAGCGCGTTCGTCGCCACCGTCGTGCCCATGCGGATCGACTCGATCCGGCTCGTGTCCAGCGGCGCCCCCCGCGGAATCGGACGGCCCTCAAAGTGCGACAGGATCCGGCGGATGCCCTCCAGCGGTGCGTCGGCATAGTTGGCCGGATCTTCTGACAGCAGCTTTATGACCACGTGCTTTCCGTCACAGCTGCCGAAGCAGTCTGTGAACGTGCCGCCGCGGTCAATGGCGACGGATACCTTGGCCATGGGGTGATCTGGATGGGCAAAGGTGAAACCACAATGTAAAATAGATGGGAACGAAAATGAACACGAAAATGAAATCGAAATCGAAATGAAATCGAAATCGAAAATGGAATCGAAAATCAAATGGGAACTCGCAAGTCATATACACGCTGCATCGCCCGAAACAGCAGCAACGTCCGACGACGGCCCGTCTGATCGGACTGGGTCGCCGGTGGTGAGCGCCCCTCCCCCGCCGCCTTATCGCCGCCGCTTACGTGATGCCTGTGTCGTCGTTGTACGAACAGCAAGGAAAGAGCGATGCGTCCGGACTACGTATTTTGAACACTTGTCATCTTCAAACTTCTGCCAGACTGTCTTTTCGGTCTCGGCAGCTCCATCTCGCTTCGCCTGCACCTGCTCACCGACACGGCTGCACGCACGATGCCGTTCTCAGAAGAGGAGTGGCAGGAGGTCCTGCAGGAGATGCCGCGTCCCGAAGACCCGGTCATCCAGCAGTATCTCAAGGGCCGCGAGTCGTTGATGGCCGAGGAAAAGAAGCAGCGAACAGGTGAGTCGCAAAGGGGGGGGGTCAGCTTCGCTGTATCGGGGCGTCTCTCGCCCTCTGACTGGACAAAGACTACTCCTTCCGCCAGTCGCTCTCGCCGATGGCGCGCAAGGCCTGCGCCATTGTGGAGCGTGTGCGTGACGACGAGCAGCGACGCATCTGGACGGTCGGGCTGGAAGAGAAGATTGCGGCCGAAGCCCACGGCGGCAGCGGCACGGCCGTGTATCCAGGGCAGATGTTTACGCACGCCAAGGAGCTGATGGAGACGACGACGCTGTGGCGGATCGTGCGGCGGCTGCCCAAGGGCGCGCTGCTGCACGCGCACAACGACGCCATGGTGGACTTTGACTACATTTTTGGCGTGCTGGTCGACACGCCGGGCATGCACCTGCGGGCGCCCGACGGCCCACTGGCGACGGCGGAGGCGCGGGCAACGCGCAAGGTGCGTTTCCGGTACCAGAAGACGGCGGCGGCGCGGGTGGCGGGCACGGAGAACGATCCCTGGGACGCAGCCTACGTGGCGGACACGCCGGTGCTGCTGGCCGACGCGGCAGCGGCGTTTCCCGAGAGCGGCGGCGGCGGGGACGGCGGCGGGAACGGCGGCGGCGGGCGCGCAGGCTTTGTGGCGTGGCTCAAGGCGCGCTGCTCGCTGTCGTCGAGCGACGCGGTCGCGCAGCACCACGGCGTCAACCACGTGTGGCAGCGCTTCCAGGGCTGCTTTGACATGCTGGGACCGGCGCTGCACTACGAGCCCGTGTGGCGGGCGTTTCTGCAGCGGCTGATGCAGCAGCTGCTCGACGACGGCCTGCGCTGGGCCGAGGTGCGCTACATGTGGCAGCTCGACTACTGCCGCGAGGGCCGCGAGACGCCCGAGTCCGACTATCTGCACGTCTTCCAGGTGGCCGAGGAAGAGATTGCAAAGTTCCGCGCCGACCACGCCGACTTCTGGGGCCTGCGCTTCATCTGGACCGCCTTCCGGCCGCTGCCGACCCGCCCCATCACCGAGAGCATGGACCACTGCCTCGCCACCAAGCTGGCCTTTCCCCGGCTGATTGCCGGCTTCGACCTCGTCGGCCAGGAGGACGCCGGCCGGCCGCTGCGCGACTGTCTGCCCGAGCTGTTCTGGTTCCGCCAGCAGTGCGCGGCCGAGGGCGTCGAGCTGCCCTTTTTCTTCCACGCCGGCGAGTGTCTCGGCGACGGCGACGCCACCGACTGCAACCTCTTTGACGCCGTCCTGCTCGGCACCCGCCGCATCGGCCACGGCTTCAGCCTCTACAAGCACCCGCTGCTCGTCGACCTCGTGCGCGACCGCCGCATCATGCTCGAGGTCTGTCCCATCAGCAACGAGGTCCTGCGCCTCTGCGGCAGCATCCTCAGCCACCCCATGCCGGCCCTGCTCGCCCGCGGCGTCGCCTGCTCGCTCAACAACGACGACCCCGCCATGCTCGGCCAGGACGCCGTCGGCATGTCCCACGACTTTTGGCAGGCCCTCCAGGGCTGGCACAACCTCGGCCTCGCCGGCCTCGGCTCGCTGGCCGAGAACAGCGTGCGCTGGTCCGCCTTTGAGGACCAGTCCAACGAAGAGTGGCAGCGCGACATCCGCGACGCCTCGCTGGGCTCGGGCCTCAAGGCCCGTCGGCTGCAGCAGTGGCGCGTCGACTGGGAGCACTTTTGTCTGTGGGTCGTGACTGAGTTTGGGGAGCAGTACGGCGATGCAGAATGACGAGACGAGCTTTCGATTACCATCTTATTACTATATACTAGGACCATATTCTACTGTTCTTGTCGACTCCCCCTTTACTTTCTCTCCGCGTCCGCCTGCTTCTGGACGTCGTGCTCGACACCCCGCTGCAGCGCCTTGCCGTGCTCGCGCTGCTGGTCGAATTCTGCCTTGGCCTGTGTGTTGCCCGCCGCGCTCGAGACCGCGCCGCCCACCGTGCCCTTGACCCGGTCCGCCACCCCGGACACCAGGTCGCTGGCCTGGCCACGAGCCTCCTTCTCCTGGCCGGCCGCGACCTCTTTGCGTCCCGACGCTTTAAGGTCCTGTTCCGTTAGTTTCTGTTCTCTTTCTTTTTTTTTTTCACAAGGTTGGCTCACCGATGATCCCACTAGACCGCCGATCGTCTCTTTGGCCGAACCAATCGTCTGCCCCCAGCTGCCCGCCGCCCGGTCCGGATCGTCATGGGCCACACCACCCGACGCCGTTGCCGTGAAGCCAGGCCCTTTGAGGGCCGTGTGGGAGGCAGCGCTCTGGGCCTCGGCCTCTTTCTGGCGGACCTCGCCCTGCTTCTCGTCGGTCGTGTTGCCGGTCAAGCTGCCAATGGCGGCCTCGACGGTGCCAATGACCGAGTTGATGTAGGACTGGGCAGTCGAAGTGCCGGTGGACGAAGGCCCGGTGGAAGAAGGTCCGGTGGAAGAAGACATTGTAAAGGATGGAGTATAAGTTGAGGTGACTCGGGATGTGAAGAGTGAAGAATCAGAGACTGCTGAATGGCTGAGGTTTCTGAGGATTGATTTGTACTGTCGACTTCCACGGCGAGAACACGCCCTTATATATGAAAGTGTCCGGCCTCATCATGCACATTCCCACTGAGAAGCTTTTTCATATGACGTCATGCAAAGGTACCGTCAACGGCCCAGACGCATGATGTCACTGCGCAACGAAAACGGCGCAATGAAAACGAAAGAAGGCGCTACCTGTCCTCGTTTTATTGCCTATTTCGGAGGGACTACCGCCTATTCCGCCATAGGAGCACGTTGTGGGATGCACTGTACGTACTTTGTACTCGGGCGTGTCTCGTCTGACGTCATCGCACCCGGTTGCAGGATTGTCTCGCTTGCCGCGTCACGGCCGCAGAGTGGAATTCGTTTCCTATGTACCACCAGACCAGAGAAATTGTACAACGCCCCAAATCATTCCCACATGATAGCAAAGAGAAAAAAGTAAAACAAAAAACAAAAAACACAGCCCATGGGCCCCGGCCTTCGTCTGGCCCCTGGCGGCCTTTGCCCATCATTCTGTAAGCGGCTGTCGACCAATCACATGCCTGCCTCGCGGCGTAAATCCCATCCCCTAAAAACCAGACGGCGTTGGCAGCCTACGTCGTAGATCCATCGACCACGGTGGAAATACAGCGGTAAAAAAAAAAAAAAAAAAAAAGTACACTGACGCTTAGTGCTGGCTCCACTGGATGGTGTCGAGGTCGATGCCGTCCTGCACGAGCTCCCAGAGCGGGCTCAGCTCCCGCAAAAAGTTGACGCGCTCGCGCACGGCCTGCAGGACGTAGTCGATCTCGGCCTCGGTGGTGAAGCGGCCGATGCCGAAGCGGATGCTCGAGTGGGCGCTCTCGTCGCTGTTGCCCAGCGCGCGCAGCACGTAGCTCGGCTCCAGCGAGGCCGACGTGCAGGCGCTGCCCGACGACAGGGCAATGTCCTTGAGCGCCATCAGCAGCGACTCGCCCTCGACGTAGGCAAACGAGACGTTGACGCAGCCGGGGTAAAAGTTGTCGGGGTCGCCGTTCTGCGTCGTGTGCTCCAGCGAGAGCAGGCCGTTGAGGAGCCGGTCCGAGAGGGTCTTGATGCGGTTGGAGTCGTACTGGGGGTTGTCAGTGTGGACTCATCAGACGGGCCAAGGTCAACAAGGTCAACAAGGTCTTAAGGTTTCAACTCACCGGAAGCTCCTGCTTGGCCAGACGGCAGGCCTCGCCAAAGCCGACGACGAGCGGCGGCGAGAGGGTGCCGCTGCGCAGGCCGCGCTCCTGGCCGCCGCCGGTGATGATGGGGTCGAGCCGGACACGCGGCCGACGACGCACGTAGCAGGCGCCGATGCCCATGGGCCCGTAGATCTTGTGGCCGGAGATGGACATGAGGTCGATCTGCATGGCATTGACGTCGATGGGGATCTTGCCCACGGCCTGGGCGCCGTCCGTGTGGAAAAAGACCTTGTGGCGGCGGCAGAGCTGGCCAATCTCGGCCAGCGGCTGGATCGTGCCAATCTCGTTGTTGACGGCCATGATGCTGACCAGCGCCGTGTCCGGGCGGATGGCCGCCTCGAGCTCGGCCATGTCGATGCGGCCGACGTGGTTGACCGGCAGGTACGTCACGTCAAAGCCCTCGTCCTGAAGGTGGCGGCAGCTGTCCAGCACGCACTTGTGCTCGGTCTGCGTCGTGATGATGTGGCGCTTCTTGCCCGAGCGGCCAAAGAAGCGCGCCACGCCCTTGATGCTCATGTTGTTGCTCTCGGTCGCGCCGCTCGTAAAGACAATCTCCTTGGGGTCGGCGCCGATCAGCGCCGCCACGTGCTCGCGCGCCTCCTCCACGGCCTTTTCGCTCTCCCAGCCATAGGCGTGCGTGCGCGAGTGCGGGTTGCCGTAGAAGCCCACGTAGTACGGCAGCATGGCGTCCAGCACCCGTGGGTCGACGGGCGTCGTCGCCTGCATGTCCAGGTAGATGGGGCGCTGGCCCTCGTCCAGGAGGGTGGCCTGGCGAAGGACGTCTGGGGGAGTTAGCGGGGGGGG